>JAACJT020000064.1:13599182-13624156 GCA_009936485.2 Gymnarchus niloticus | reverse complement strand
CTCTCTCTCTCTCTCTCTCTCTCTCTCTCTCTCTCTCTCTCTCTCTCTCTCTCTCTCTCTCTCTCTCTCTCTCACACCCCAAATCAAGTCAGAGCCCAGTGCACGCCGGAGGGGACGAGGCTTCTCTGTCGATCTGATAATTGTGTTTGTCAAGCAGAGAGGCATAAACACCCATCGATCCCTTTTGACCTTGTGACTTTTCATTGTTTTTATTATTTTTCCCCAGCATACCACTTGACATCGGCTTCTAAATGCCGGTGGCTTGTCTCCTGGATACCGTTAAAGCCGGGGTGCACGGTGACTCCCACAGCACTGTAATATTCGGGCCGTGTCTCTCCGAGTTAACGCCACGTCCGTAGCTCTGCCAGTCAGTCCGTTAATCCTTCCCTATAAGGCGTGTGACCCCGTTAATTTAACATGTCACATCCATCACACTAGTATTACTTTTCAGTCACTAGTTATATACACTGTTTATTTTTCCATACTCATTATAATCACAGCCTACCATTCCAATTTAATTGAATCCCTGGAAGTTGATCAAAAAATTTAAGGTTCACAATACATGCTGTTTGGAGGGCCAGCCTAATAAAACTACATATTGTATATATATATTTTTTTTTTTTCTCCTTGTAAGGAAAAATAGGTGAAGATGATGAGCCAGTTGTAGAGCCTGGCAATTACGCTCTGCTCCGTCTTTTCAACAAGAATGGTCCTCAAGGAAGGTAAAGAGCCCACTTCCATCTGAGGGCCTTGGTATACCCTGACGACAGAGACTGGAATGGGACTGGATCTCTTTCATCCCTATCATTTCCCACCTCGGACAGAGGGCCGTGCCCACACCCTAATGGCCCAGCCATGGGCAGAAGTGGCACGGTTCCGGGCTCCAGTGGGCCAATTCAGCTTACTTCAGCTGTGGCGGGTACGCTGGAATATTCATGAGCATGAGGAGAGCTGCCACAGAGAGAGAGAGAGGGAGAGAGAGAGAGAGAGAGAGAGCGTGCGTGAGTGAGAGATAGAGAGAGAGAGAGAGATGGGAGGAAGCAAGACGGGGAGAGGGAAGAAGAGAGGCACACATAAGACTAACTCTGGGAGAAAGCAAGGCACAAGAGGAAGAAATAGGTAAAAGGGAAGGAGGAGAGAAAAAGAGAGAGAGCCCACATTAGAGCGGCTTCATCCACCTGAAGATTAGTATCTTTCTCAGCTGCTCATTACACTCTGAGGAACATCAAGGGGCGGAAGGGCTAGAAGTCGGGCGGTCCAAAGTGTCTCTGCCTGTCTCAGTCCTTCTCCAGAAAGTGCTTGAGAAGATTTGCCCACAGACACAAACCAGGGGGCAACTCTTAGCAAGGAAGGGGAGAAGGGGAGAGCAGAGGAGGTGCGGAGAAAGATAGAGAGGAGAGGACAAGAGGGAAGAACTGGACAACCATTCTGAAGTCCTCAGTGACGGAGAGAGTTGGACCTTCTGTTCAGGTAATTACTGTTTTCTTATACTATTGCGATGCGTGGCTTTAACATAATATGTTGTGTTTTATACTTTCTAGCCTTAAGGATTTTTGTGATGCCGTAAAACATACCTCATTTTCTGTGCACCGGTGTGGTGACAAGCAACAGTGATAAAGAGTAGATGTGGGTGTGTTAATGAAAGTGTCGCTGTGGGATATGGTCTGCTAGTAGAAGTGGTCAACAAGCTTTACTTTCTGGAAAAAATGCTGTCTTTCACTTTCTTGTTATTTTACATCCTGCCATTTATTTCTCAGCAATCAAATTGGTACAGTCTGGAGAAAGTTCATTTACTTTTGCGATTCATGTTCTCTCTTTTTTTTGCTTTCCTGTTTTCCTCTTTTTGTTTTAGCTCTAGTAGTGGGTGATTACAGAGCTTTTAACAGAGGTGAGAGGAAGAGGGGGAGCTGTGTGTGTGTGTGTGTGTGTGTGCGCGTGTGCGTGCCTTCGCAAGCGTGTGGTTGTGTGTGTTAATGAGATGCCATTTACTTGGAGGAGAGAACAGGCGCTGTAGACATGGAGCCAGCAGTGCTGGCAAACTGAACTGTAACCAAGGCAGCTGACATGAAGGAAAGCCAGCGAGGGACACTGGGATTGCTATTTTTCACCCGCAGAAACACACACACGCTCATTCTGCCAAGCCCCGTTTCCTCGTAGCATATAAAGATTTCATTGTGGCACCACGAGGCCGGATTCATTAACTATCCATCGGAGTTGCACGCACCTTCTTAGTCACGCAGTTTAACCTCGGGCTTCCAGAGCCTGAGGCTGAGGCGAGAATGACATTTTTTCGTTGCTGGGGAGGGGTGGGGGGGAATATTGGGGGTGTTAGAAACTGACGTGTCAAGACTGATGTTTCAGTGAAGTGTACAATGGACTAAAGGCAAAGTCGTAACAGTAAAACAAGTGTCAGGCCCTACTGAGCAGCACGGATTAAATGCTTTACAAACACCTCGGATGGACAGCAGACAACTTTGGAGTCACTTTGCGTTTAAGGAACTGTAAGCAAAGGGTTTATCTATCAGGAGGAGAACTCCTCTACCGCCGAGTGAGGTTAAATCGATTCATTTAGAGGGGAATTTCACCAGAAATTATATTAGATTTTTCATTAGTTTTCTTAGGTAGTGAAACTGGAGTTTCACTCTCTGACATCATCAAGGAGACGGGCTCTTTTTCGAATCCTGTTGGGTAAGGTTTTCATGGAGTCTGCGAAGCATTCTTATTTTTCCTACCTCAATGCAAGAGGCCACTCATTGTATTAAAGATAATGCTGTGTTAGACCAACACACCTATACTATGATATTTCGAGTAATATCATGGGTAACCCTGCCCCCTCCCAGTATCCAGTCTGTAATTTCCCATAATTCCCTCGCGCTATGAATAACTAAATTAGTCCAGGCCACCGAAACGAGCAACCATTGGCAACTTTCTATAAACACAAATTAAACTCACATATGCTCACATTATTATTAATGAATATAACAAATTAACATCCGCACAGTAAACACAAGGAGCAAAATATAACAAATACAAATGATAAAAAATAGCCAGTGTAATGTAGCGTGTGCCTGATGGAACTACTTTAGGCTTTACTTTAGTAAATATTCAGTGGTCAGATTTTTAGTTAGTTTATGAAGTATGAAGGAGTGCTTTGAAAAGGTTTCATGAGACTAGTTTTGTAATGAATAGTGCGAGTCTTTTCCTCATTCGGAATTTAAAGAATATACATAAAGACATGAGACAAAATAATGGCAGACATTTCCTGATGATGCTATCGACTTTTGTCCTTAACCCTTTTACCATCATCATAGGTGAAACTTTTTCAGTTTTCTGTGTTTTGTAAATATGCTAGTCATTCCACCAGAATTCCTTGCCTGTGCAAAAAGGATTTACTTTAAAATGGGCCCACTGTCATCGCAAGACAAGCTCGAATGAGTGCAGCCAAGTGAATGATACTGATATGAACGAAAGCTCAGGTCATGACTGACTTTCAAAATACTGATATAGACAAACTGCGTGATGACAGTCTTTGGTCTTCTTAGCCTTGCCAAGAGTGGATTTTTCAACTCTGCTTGTTTTTGTGGAGTGCACTCCAAATGTGTTATGACAATATTATGTTCACGATCATACATGAGTACCTACGGCTAAAGGTTTGATCTTAGTGAAGGTTCCACATGGACGAAGTGAAGATTCTACATGAGAAGTTGTGAAATGAAGGGTGAAAATTCTAAGCAAGAGGCTAAAGGTTCCAAGTGATGAGTGAAATTTCAAAATAAGAGGCTGAATGTTTTAAGTGAAGGGTGAAGATTCTAAACGAGAGGCTGATGGTTCTACGAGGTGTGTAAATATTCTAAATTAGAGTCTCATGTTTTTGCATGAGGGTTGTAAAGATTATAATTGGCTGGGTAGAGATTCTAAATGAGATCACGAAGGTCTTAAATGAGAATCAAAGGTTCTAAATGGCTGGGGTCCCCGTTAAGTGGATATTGTTATTTTCTCTCTAACAATCGGTGAAAGTCCTTCAAAAACCTGTAGGATGGGTTCTACGGGGCACCTGAGGCAGCGGGTATTACAGTAGTTAAAGGAAAATTATTGTAATTTCAAGGCTGCCGGTTTAAATCCCATCTGTAGTATTACTGAAAAATATTCCATGAATCACTTCCGTAAAATACGGAAAAAGCAGTAGTTTAATAATAAAAAATAATAATAAATAAATAATAATCAGGCTGTCTTCTTACTCCTTTTAGAGTGGGCCTATCTAGTTTGAGATAAGCCATCAGTGATTCTCCTTTTCTTTAGACAACCTTTCAGGTGATGAATCTATTAAAAATGACAGTTGCTTATAAAAACGGATCGAACGCCTTGCACTGAAAGTAATTTACATTGATTACTGCAGATGTGCCTTTGAACAGGAAGACTCAGATATGCCAGGCCACATGCAGAAATCAATTTTTAAAACAAACCTGATTAAAAAGATAGGCTGCCTCCTGAAGCTGTATTTTATGTAGCCCTTCTGAATGGATAAAAGTGAGAGGCTTGGTGATGGAGTTTGGTTGGCGAGTGCCATGCATAAGCTTACCTAGATTGTTGTCTGCCTCTCCTTACACTTCATTACCCTTCTCTGGGATCTTGGGAGTTGTCATGTAGCAACAACGCTAATGATGTCTAAGTGGGCAGGAGTTTCGAGTTGAATCCACCAGCAAATCTTTTCGCCTCTACTCGATCCAGCAGAAAACCCAGCATCGAAGGAGAGACAGCTCACAATGTACCTTTGTACCCAGATAGTATGAACGCAACTCTATTTTGGTGTGCTTCCTCAGACAGGGGTCACACATGGTCTCCTATATCATAGGCTTTAAAAGCTAGTATCAAAAGGCTGAAACAAAGTCAGAGTTTTTCCTGTTCACCCACATGACCTGTATACCTCATCGTAAGCGTTTCACTCAGGGTTGTTAACTGCACCCCTAGCCCATCCTCACCCAGGTCTTCACGACCTTCGATTCCTGAGCGGGTCTTCAGTATCGGCCGTGCAGTCAATACTTTACGGCTGTTTGAGAGGCATGAAATTCTATCGGCAAGCAAAAATCCCATAATGCAACAGCACAGACAACAAATTAAAGCCAGATTTTACGGAATGGGTCTTTTTGGGGGGGAGGGCAGTCCCTCAGGCAGGTGTCCATTAAGGTGACTGGAGGTGAGATGGCGGAGAATGGTGGTGGGAATCTCCCGGGGAGGGGGGGTGAAGAAACAAAATGTCCTCAGCGTTAAAGGAGACTGACAGTGAAATGCAACTTTAAGCGAAGAAGCAAGGCTGTGGGTGCTTTGTTCTCTTCCCACTGAGTTTTCTTACTGACCCATAACAGGTGTACTCTTGTTAAATGATACTGTGGGAGGGCAGCCAACATGAGCTCTGGATCAATCGACTGCGGAGACCGGAGGTGTCTGAATCACGATGGGGTGAGGGATGGAGGTGAGCACCATTCATGCCGGAATGGTGAGTCAGGTGACGTTCGTTTGCCTCAGGTTTCTCCCACCAGGTACCTATTTTCATTGGTTTATACGAGAGTGTTTCTGTTTCCCTGAAATCATGTGGGGCTTGGGTTGATGAGCCCCTGTGCAGTGGGCTGCTTTTTTTTGCAGCTCTTCCTTTGTCTTTGGGAACACCCCCCCACACACACACACACACACACACACACACACACACCCTTCTCCCTGGAAATGGCAGCCACCAAGAACAAGATACTGGTACCATTACTGATCAGCATTCCCTCAGTACCTTCCTACTGCACACCGACTCAGCAATGCTGATGTCGTGTAGCCGCTGGAAAGATATTTATAAAACTCATTATGGCCAAAAACAAAAAACTTGAGCTTTGCAGGTCACACTTAGTTGTTCCAGCTTCCCTTGATAACATTTTTCTTGCCAAATTACACTCTGAGAATCAATTTCAGATGAAGGCCCAGTTGGAGGTGATGGCTTTATTAGTGATTGACAAGGAGAAGGAACTAAATCAGAATGTGAAAGCTTGGCCCCAGCTCCATCAAGGTTGATCTAAATCTGTTCTGATGAGTCTCCTTGTGGCGGTATCGCAAAGCGGCCGCCCGATCTCCTTGTGAAGCTTCTCTTTTTAAAGTGAAACGGGCAATCAGAGAGTATCAGGGCAGGGCAGCTGGGAGATTCCCGGGATTGGCGTTTGTTTGAGCAGTGCAGAGCAGCTGAAGTGGCGGGGGGGAGGGGGGAGGTTGTTTGAATTGCGGGGGGTGTTATGGTCCCACTCCTCCATATGTTACCAGATCTGCCGCCGTGTGTGGAGCTGCCAGAAGCAAGTGTGTGTTCGAGACCGGTCAAGGAAGACATTAGGCCGCAGAAAGGTAATGGGGATTGTCAGCCTGTAAAAAACAGTTCAGGTTTTTGGTCCCGGTACGGCAAGGGAAAGCTTGTTCAGATCCTGAGTTCACCCCAGCGTCTCGAGTCCAGATTCACGAATGCAAGTCGAGAATCAAAACAAAGTGAGTGCCTCATTTTCAATATTTGAAGAAAAAACAGATAGAGCAGGAATCTACATTATTCACGAAATTGTGGGAACACATAAAAATTTAAATGTCATAACAAAAACTTTTTCACATAAAGACGGTAGCGAGGGGGGAGCTTATTTATTTATTTATTTATTTAAGCCAGGCACAGAATGCTTTGCGTGTCCGTAAAACCCACTGTCATAAATGAAGCTGTCATCTCTTCCTTGGTCGCACGGTCCACATCGACCGCACTTACCGCTGAGGAGTGCTGTCCATTTACCTCGATGCTTAAGCGTGCTCTCTGGAAAACTGCAGTTTATCAACCGGGCACGGCGTGGAGCCGCTGACATCTCGTCGATTTGAAATCACCCCACTCCTAACTGCCTCGCAGCCGGGCGTCCGTCAGCTTTGCGTTGCCTCAGCTATCGTGTATGGGAGGGGTATGGGGGAGGTGGTGCAGGGTGCGTATTGTGGTTCACTTGCTGTTTTTGACGGGGGCCACAAACGTGCCACCACTTGTTTATTGGGAAGCCAACATTTGGGCCGTGCAACGGAGTGAACTGTGCTCCGTATGACCAACTTCTAGGCGGCACGCCTGGCTGACCCGCTTTAAACAGTCTGAGGGAAAGGCGAGCCCCCCTTCACTTTTTCTTATGACCTCTCCCTCCCATGGCCTTTTGACATGATTTAAATTGCTTAAGAATCTTATCTTGCCTCCATCGCCGTACATCCTCATCACGCTGGCCTCGGCTCCGCAATCGATTGATGTCCGCTCGCCTGTTTAAAGTCCGAAGGGTTCAAAGAGGCCCATTTGATGATTATTCCCTCTTAGCCATCTGTTTCTCCATGTTAATTGACATCCCATCGGCTGCTAACTACCCATGTGAGCCACTCTGACAAGGCATGCCACGGCGTTACAGTGCTGCCTGTCTATAATCAGCACCTTTATTTAAAATCTGGTGCCTGTTATTTCACTGTCTGAGGAGTGAGAGTCGCAGTAGAATAAAAGTAAGCCGTTCACTTGTGTCTAGTATCCCCAGGGGAAGAAGGAGCAGGAATATATTACATTTAATTGAATGCGGTGCATGTCTTATACACAATGAGACCAGTAATGATCCAAAGTCTTGAATACTCCAATCTTCTCGAAAAGTCCTGTTCAGTGGTCTGTTTTTTTATTTTTTTTTTTTTTTGAGGGGTGGAAAACCATATTACAAAAGCTATTATGATAATCTAAAAAGAAAACAATTTAAAAGACTAGGAAAGGCTGTTTATGCAATTAACAGAAGTGAGAATACTTTGTGAGGTCTCGCTATTCAGGACGATAATTGACTCCAGCTCCTGTTATCCGTGCTGAAAGGAAATGATCTTCTGTCCGCGCGATCAGCCACATCTTCCCCAGGAAGCTCGATACTCCACTGGAGACAGGCGCCTGGAGGGAACCGTCACGGTGACATTGTTGGCAGCTGTAGTCACATCCAATTTCCCCGGCACTACAGCACTTTAGCCACACAGAACCTTTCGGGGGAAATATCGCAGGGACCTAGGTGAAATGAGTTCTTCACAGCTGTCCTACGGAGGGTGTCGGCCTAGTATCACGGGGACACAGCGGGGGTGGCTTAGGGGAGGCCTGGGGTGGGGGTGGAATTGCTGCGAGGTTGCGAGGTCACGAGTTCCATTTGTTCCCTAGGATCCATTGTGATGGAATGTTCTGGAAGCAGGTTCTCCATGCTTTAGTCCCATTTGTGGCCTGAGAAGTACAAATGGATTTTGGCTGCGTTTTAAATAACCGAAACACGCTTATAGGAAAGACACAAGGCTAGCCAGCAAAAATACCATGGAGGTGATATGGTTGGACGCAAACTCTAAGATTTAATTAACCTCTTAAAGAACCGCTAAACACCTTTCACTCTATGTTTAAAGTGAAGTTAAAGGTAACAAAGACTTTTTCAGACTATCCTGTGCTCTAGCTGTCAGTTTTTTGTGAGTATTTTCTGTCCATGGCTTAATAAAAATTCTATGGCAAAAAAATTGATAAAGAAAATTCTTAAAATAAATGTTTTCCCTCTTTTGTTATTTTTGTCTCATCTTCTTACCGTTCATCTTGCATTTTCCTAGTCAAATATATAAATTCCCAAAGGACTCCATTTTGGTTCTACGGGCTTCCGTTAGACTGTTTTTTTTTTGGGAACATATGATTAGATCTGAAAAACAAGGCTGTATGTGTTTCTTGAAAAAGTAAATAAAATATTACAAGTTGCATTTTAGACCTCAGGGAAGGAAGGTAGGATGGAAAAACATAGAATGATTGAGCTGTCTAGTAATTGTGTTCCACAAATAATTACTCCGTAGTCTGGGCCCGTAAGATAACACGATTTCTTAAATAAATAAATAATATTTAGGCCATTTTGCCCCCCCGCACAACCGAGCATCGCAGGTCGCAGGGAAGATTCTGAGGCGCACATCCAAAATAGATAAAAGATTAAAACGATGAAATGCAAAGACGTTGCAGCTTAAAAATTTATCAGACAACACCAGCCCTAAACAAATAGACACGGTCTGCACTTTCACTCCAAAAGTAGTAGAATCAATAACACCGAGCCAGAATGTTTAAAAAAAAAAATGATCCCTCTACTCTAATGTACTGTATAGTGTGCATACTTTCAGCAGGTAGACTGTAAACTTATACTCAAATCAAGACAGCAGTTATCAAAAAACACACTACAACCTGCTAAGATAGCAGTCGCCCTCTTCAGCTCTAAGCTGACCTGTACTCTTCTGTACTTCATCCCTGTGCAAACTGACAGTCAGTGGGATCTGTATTTGGACATGGACTCCATTTCACTTGGGACCTCGAGGCTTTGGGGGCTAAGCATCTCCATTATCCTCCCCTGTGAACATCGTAAGGATGACACGGGTAATTGGATTTAGCACCACCAGTAAATAACGTTGACTTGGATGAGTTCAGCCCTGTATAAAACCATAAAATCCGCAATAAACAACAGATGCAATGTAAGCCATATATTAACATTATTATTGACCTATAATCTCTTCACAGCTCCCGTTTCGATCTAATCTGCCAGCCGATCGGATTCCAACAGTCACGTTTTTGTTCTTGGTCCCAGAACATCGTATGTTTGCCGATTCTGATATCCACCTCCTGAACCTGAATCTGCCCCACTTGGATCCAATCATGGTAAAAGCAACGTGACATTGATCACATGGAAATGGTGTAAAAGTATCCTTACTCAGAAGTTTCCCGTGCCACAGATTTTCAAGCAGCCAGTTGAAAGGAAACAGGGTTGTGAAACTGCTTCTACCTGCTCACTCAGAATAGGCCCAGGAATCACAGCGCCCCCTTGTGGCTATGATAATAGCCACAATGGTCACATGCAACTTATGTGAAGTCACCAACAAAGTAGGGACTTTTTCATGGAACACATGAGCTAAAATGTCATTCCGGTTCATTCCCTCCAGACCACCACCCAAAAAAGACTCATGGGGTTCTCCAACCCCAACCACATTCTCCTAAGGTTCTTGGCCATACTTGTTGTTTCATTTAATAGGGATAATCGCGTTCTCCTTGTGCACCTTTATGAGGAATATTCATCTTATTGATGGTAACAAGGAGCAAGCATCTCTGTTTCAGAATGATCAAAACTGTAAAGGAAGAAAAAAAACTCAAGCACGTAATTAGATGACATATGGAAAGAAAGAACCAAATACTACATAAGAACAGGAAGCTTCAGAGAAGGACGATATACAATCATGTCACATTAGGAAAGCAACAGTCTCCTGTACCCATGTATGATGAATGCCAAAGCCCATTGACCCATTTTTGAGCCAGGCTCAGTGGCACCAAACCTGCATCAAATTAACAAGGAGAAATTACGTCGGGGAAAAAAGGATTCATTGTGTTTACCATCCCTCGACTCTGAGTGGTAATGGAAGGGGGGGACTGCCGTGAAAGGGAATTGTTTTCACCAAGTAGTGTGAAGAGGTGGTCTGGCAAATTGTATTTCCCACTTTAACTGGCAGTGTTGGTCTTAGACATGAACACAGTGTTCGTGAATGTCAGTTGCATATGAATAAATAATATTATCATAAACAAGCCTGAAATAAAACAGATGATAAAAGATAACGCAGCCCGTTAAGAGGCAGAGAGATGGGACATGCAAAACACAAGGTTAACAGTTGAGTGGAAGCATATTCAGAACAAATTTGCATTAAAGGCCTCACAAAATGGGTTAATGAATATTATGATGTACAAAAATAAATGACCATAATGGTAAATACCAATAATAATTAAAGCAGATTTTCCCTGGTGACAATTTCTGGTCGTATTTGGTCTTTTGATTTATTTTTTTTTGTTAACGTTAAGAATGGAGTACTAATGAATTCTGACTGTGCCTCTCCCCCCAAACCAAAAACGCAGCCGAAACAAACCTTAGCTAAAAAACATCATTAAAAATCCTGTCTCTTCCCTAGTAAGCATGTCGTTGAGGGTAGAATAATGTAGACTTTAGTGTCTGGGGGAGGGGAAGACTTGGTCACCAGAACAAATTCAAAATGACATGCATTCTACGTATCGGTCCGTGGCATTCATCGGGATGCAGGACAAATCTGGCAGTAGACACGCCAACCCCCTGTCCTGTGTAAAACCGAGAGGCATTCCATGCATGATGGAGCATTTAAATTTAAACAGAACCTTTTTGGATCTCAAGATTCAAACACTTTGACTTTGACCAGTTCTGCACCCCCCGCCCGGACATAGAGTCCGAAGGGATGGAAGATGCTAGAGCTTTGATGGAAAACACTCAGCTTGCTCTGAAGGGAGGCCGTGATATACAAACTGTGGTACCACTTCGTTTTGTAACACTGACAGGAGTGTTTGGGCGGGATGGTGTGGAATTCCCAACGAGCCTTTAACCAGTGCACAACACTGGCCCGTGGCAGCAAAACACCATCCCGGGGGTGTCATTTAGAAGCTGGTTAAGGACGACTCAATGGGAGAGCTATACATGTTGTGTACCCCAAGCATCAAAATCAATAGCCTTGTGGAGGAGAGGGACATGTTCTCGCAGTGGTGAAGGCGTAAAAGAGGGCAGCTGGACCTTTTGTGAGGCGATGACTCACTGGACATGAGAAGCCACACAGAACCAAATTGTTGTCAAAAATCGCTATCGAACAGGACCTCGACGATTGCCTTGCTCAAGTGTTCAGGGGAAAGAACATATAATGACTGCTTGTTCTCACCTGTAGATGGAAAAAAAAATGTAACCCACACAACAAAATACAACTCCGAAGCAATACGTCAAATCACCTCTGGAAAGGTCATTGAATAAACGGAGTCTGTTTCAAACAAACATTATAAGCGTAGAGCGGGGCATATCAGAAACTATAAAACTGTTGACGGAACTGTAAGCTGGTACAGAGATACAGGGTCAGCTGCACAGTCCATATGACTTGGATGAAAGATGAAATAACATTTTAGCAGAAACGGGGGGGTATTAAAGTTAAAATTGTTCAAAAGCCTCACTGACAATCACAGGGAATCGATATTACATGGCAAGGATTTCCTTGTGACAAAAGCTTTTTGTTTTTCTACATGACACTCATTTCCATTTCACATCAGGCCTTTGTTCCTGCCCTCTCCCCCCCATCATTCTAAGCATGATCGGGGAATTATGAATTCTCGATTTCCTTTTCGTTGAACTGCATGACACAACACATACTAATAATGACCTTCAAATCGTGCAAATACAAGGAGAAGACAAGTAGATAAAAATTCCCCATGTACAATGAACTTGATAACACTGTAGTGTAGTGTAGGTGTTGTGTTTTGGTGCCACGTGAAACAATGGGCTTTCGACCCAAGGTTGAGAGGGAATTCAGGATTGATTTCAGCATTTTCAAAAAAATCAAAAGGAGTGAAAAACCTTGTGGCACAATGCCAAAGATGACTGCCATGTTAACCTTCCCAACACCATTTACTTCAGCCGGAGGTAGTCTCACATATTCAAAAAACGTTCACGGTTTCAGTTTCTGGTGAAAATTCAGCGATCTTCAGCTAGTTGAGCATAAGGGCAGCTGGAGCTGAGTTCAAAGGCCTGAAGATTTATATCCCAGTTAGAGAAACACCTTGACATTCATATGAAGAGCTCTTTTCAAGAAAAAGCCATCAGTGTTAAAGCATGATGACGAGAAGGCAGGTTTGGAGCCAGGTAATGACAGTAATAAGTAAAAGTAAAAGTCATGGCCAATTCTACTGCCATAGAGAGCTCTGGCATGCTAGTTTTTACGCAGGAACAAATTCTTTGTGTTGTTGCATACAGAAAAGATAAAGACCATCCTTAGTCCCCCAGATCAGATCCAACATAATTACGCAAACAAAACTGAAAGGAGTGAAATCTCTTGCCATTTGTGGTGTGTGGGAGGAGCTTCCGGGCTCGTATTTGACTTCTTGGTTTTTGTCCATAATGTGCAAAAACAAACTCTTTTGGATAAACAGTGCTGATCCAGTGACAAGGCGAGGCAGTTGACCACCCCCTCTCAGGCTACAGCTGGACCCCCGCAACTCCCACAGTCCCCTCTTGTGCCTCTGATACCATTGCTACCACCCGCCTCTGTGAGGACACTCAGTGTTGACCCACCTTGATTCTAGAACCCCATGTTGGCTTACTACAATAACAATATTTTGGATCAAACCAAGGAAGTGACTTCTTCTCTGACACGTATTTGTTATGCTGGAGTAATTCAAGGCAGCCTAGGCTTTATATTTCAGAGGGGTCGCAAATTGACACGTGAAAGTAACAAGGCTGAGCAGTAAACGCTGCAGCCTGTCTGTTTATATAGGCAGCCAGGACTTCCAGGTCAGGTCATAGGTCACGGAGGGTATCCACAATGACTGCAGATATATGTAGACACTACCCCCTACAGGATTCGAGAAGACATAACAGCATTTCTAGGACCTAAGTTACTAAATTCTATTAATAAAATTAAAGTTGCAACAAAACTATCGGTGTAGGTTTTTTTTCCTGTTGTGCACCTAATAATATTTCACAAGGGCTAAATTATTATAACTCTTCCAAGGCCTCCACAAATTAAGTTGCTGAATGATTAGTATACATCTTAATTAAGATGAACTAATTAAAATTATCTTGTTTGAAGGCACAAATTAATCAAGGAAGATGACTTTTTTATTAGGAGCAATGCACATGTAGAATATCATAAAATGCCCCTAGGTTGCAACTGCTGAAAGAAATGACATTTAACTCATTATTTCGTGTCAAGCAATCAATTAATTCCATGTTAGCTGGAACAAAAACCAACATACACTAGGCAGTTCCCTGAACCAGGGCTGGAACCCACTGATGTCTGTATGTGTTTTTGCAAATTAACAGACCGATAAAACAGATCTTTGCCTGTTCATTGCCATTAAAGCCAAGCAACATTGAGCATTTAGGAGGAGAAAAACTGCATGACTTTTGCTGTTCGTCACAGGATTCTTCTTTTGCTGTGTCTCCTGGACGATGATGAGATCACTACATTTAATGATGAGACATGCCAATACATCCTGGATATGCATTTGACTGAAAGCTTCTCTGAAAACCACAGACAGCTTAGCTGGATGTAAAGGATGGATCTCCTCAGTCTTGCCAAAAATTAACTCTACTCCAAGTTCTTTGGGATATCATAAAACAAGGGACCTCAAAGTTCTTTTGTGTATATTACAAAGACCACAAAAATTTCAGTTTTGCATTCTTTTTTTGTATGGTTTGCTTGTCCAATATCAGTTTTAGGAGAATGAATTCAGGCAAACATAATTAACTGAGCTAAAACTGAAATATCTAATGAGTTTACTAATGAAGCAAGCAGGGTACTTTTTTGGGGTATCAGCTGTTGGACCAACTTTTAGCTCAGGGGGAAGGATGCAGCGGTGTCAGCCTGCAAATTGGCTGGATCACTCTCCTCTTTTCTATTCCTCTGTCTGTTCTTGACATCTTGTGCCCTTCTCGTAGAACACCATCCACCCCCACCCCCCGCTTCCCATAGCACCCATATCTTGCCTGTTTAGCTAATTGACAGGAATTGTGGCACAATTGATCAACAGAGCATAATCGCTGTTCAATAGACCCTGATTGATGGCCAAAACGATTTTGTGTCCCGAGACAGTGTTTATCAAAATCCCATGAGGAGCAGATACAAAGCTGGGGGGGGGTGGAGGAAAAGTGGAGGGGGATTGGCTGATGCCAGAGGCCTCAGTATCAGGGATGGTGCTGAATCCAACTGCTAAAAAAACAGAAGACAGACCATGACAAAGCAACTGCACTGACTCTGTGGTTGAGTCTTTGAGTCCATGAATAGTGAGGCATTGCATCTGACTGACAAGGCTCTCCTGAAGGCCAGGTGGTTCTCAATCAGCTAAAAGGTGAAAAAACGGAATTAACTAAATCACCCCTTCTATCCCAGTGGAACAATAGAACTGCCTGTCAAACGGGAAGTTTTAGCATCAGTGTTACCACTGCAGCTGGCTGTTTGAGGACCACTCAGCACACAGCATCCAGGCGCATCTGTGCCATAGGCCATAGGGCTGGAGATGGGTTGCTCATCTCCATTAGTCCGGGTGAGAGAGCAGTTCAATACTGGGACAGAGGGTACTTTGGGATCCAGCATAACTTGTTATACATTCTGTAGTCAGGGCAGGGGGTCAATTAGCAACAGAAAATGGCTGCTCCCCCAGTGGGCCACCAGAATGGCATTGCTAAGTTACCTCCTCACCCGTCAGGGTCAAGTGCTTGGTGATTATTACAATGAGCCGCTTTATGATCCCAGAAAACGGGGCCATGAGTGAAGCAGGTGGGAATGATAAGGGATGTGCGATATGTTAGCTTCAACGTCCCATTAAAACAGCCTGATTTACGAGGCGGTAAAATGAATCATTTACTCAGAAAGAAGACAATTAGGTTGGCCAGAGGTTGGAGACTTGGCTGGGAGAGGTGTTACGGAGATGGTAGGGATGCAGGGCGATTGTAATAGCCTGAAATGGACTGCAGCTGTGGATAAAACACTGCGTTTTCTCACCCTATACAGCTAAAAATGGCAGAAAAAGGAATCAAAAACAAGGAGGTTTTTGATGATTAATATAATTGCTTAGCAGATGGTTTTATGTACTGTGACTTATCTGTACAAAGCTGTTTAATTTTACACTTAATCGATTTAGACAGCCGCATATTATGCTAAAGCAGTTCCTCACAAAATGCTTTGTTCAATGGCACCAGAGCAGAGCTCCTCCCACAGACAGACATGAGCCAATCTCATGAGGGCTTCTGTTCCTGAAAGCCCAGTAAATTAGCTAGCTCTAAAAATGGCAGGGAAGACAGCACCAGCCAAGCAACCAACAACGTAAATAAGGCTAACGTAACACTGTCTGCGTCTAACGTACCCAGCAGGTCCCAGGGAATTCAGGGCCGCTGTCAATTTTCTCAGCCAATTTTTTTAATCTGTTACCCACCTGAGGAAAGAAGCAATAAGGCATGTAAAAGTGAAGACGCCCGTCAAAGCGCCGCAACGTCACCAATGGAGAAGGGCAGGGATTAGTTGTTGCTGGAAAATGAAAACAGTTGCATCTAGGTCTGGCCCCAATGTGCAGCTGTCAGCTTCCTCATGGATAATTAAATTTCTACCTTCGCTTACAGTCCTCTGCCGTTAATACGCATAATTAATTTAGCTATTTTTCACTTGGACTGTTCGGGGCAGATTACTTCCTCCAGAGTTGAGGGGATAAACGCAATGTAATTGCTTATTTCACTCGCTGCTCACTTCAAATTAAAATTGGTGTAATAATTTAGAAAACAACAAAAACACATATCAGGTTAGTATCAAAATGGCCAGCCAACTGTTCACGGAAACTTGTTTAGAAAATTGGGTCAAAACTGGAAATAAATATACTCTTCAAAATTACCAGCCGGTAGATTTGGACATGTTTTAATTCTACCTAATGGTGTCATTACTTTAACACGACAGTTCATGTGTCATCACCTAGGGAGACTGCAAAGCCTTCTCTAACTATCAGATAGACATTCCTGTGAATTTGCACACTACACATTCAATTTCCCTTCAGTACAGGTATGGCTATATGAGCAAATGGTATGTGAGAGTATGTCATCATGCACTTTGGCCTCACTCATGCTCCAGTCCTCCCTCCCCCCAAATCCCCATGATGTAATACAGCCAGACAGCAGGATATTTGCTGTCGATCTCTCGGGAGGCAGGATGGGAACGTGCCACACCTATAAGGCACGGCCACCAAGTGGCGAGCTGTCTGGGTACAGACGATCCTGCAGACCCTCACGCATGCCTGCATGGCCTTTTCTGTCCCAGTGTCGTTTCTCCATGTTTGGTCCAGCTTGCACAATGAGGCAGGGAGGAGTACAGGTCAAGTAGCTCCTCAAAAAAAAAGGACACCAAGCAAAAAAAAAGTCACAGCAGCTTTTCCCAGAGGGACTCAGAGCATCTCAAGATGACAGAGGCCATAAATTAAAGATGCAACAAAAGCCCCCACCGATTGTTTTCGACTCTGACTGCTGTTCGGATCTAATTATGGTGCCGAGATCAGCCTCACGAGCCTTCAGTAGCTGAACATGGCAGCAGAGCAACCGGTGAGCAGAGCTACGTGCTGAGGTTCCTCTCATGACGAGAGAGAGCGAGAGAGAGAGCAAAAGACCATACTGTGAAATTTCTCAGGAATTTCTGTGAGAATTCTCTGATCAAAGGGGATGGCCGGACGCAGCCTAATTAACTAAAAACCAAGATGGGAGCTTTAAATGTTTCCATGAGACCTTATCCAGCAAGAGTTCAGGAGACACTATGGCAAGCTATCACAAAGAGCATTACCCTATAACTTTTCCCAGCTTGAGTCTAGTCTGTCTGTTAAAACTTTGAATTAGCTCTGGGAAGCTAACACTTAACTGACAACACATTAAAAGCAGGTGTCGAGAGGAAAGAGCTCAACTGCTGAAGAGAAAGCATCCTGAAATCACTTCAGCCAAGGATTTTGGCACTAATTAAGTGTCTCCCATTTGACACAAATCCTATGGCCCATTCTGATCCGTTGTGAAAGAATTTCATACCCCTTTGTTGTTTTCTTCAAGCTTTTTTCTACACTTAGCCACAAACACCTCACTCGAATCCCAAAGGGATACAATCCATCAAAGCAGGATTAAATGACTAGTTAGCAGGCTTGCAAATGGCTTTAACGAAAACCTCAGAATGTTGGATGCCACTGACGCTTTAGGCCATTGCAGTATGTGTTCATGGTGGTGTGATTAGAGGGACAGCCAAAGACTTAAAGTACTAAGAAATTATGAAGCCAGGGCATCAGCTGCCATAATCTCTCTTTTGTATTGATCTTTGTTTCTTGCTTTCTCTACCTGGGCTCTCTGAAAGCTTGGTATCTCCACCTTTGTGAAAACTGCTTCAGATGTTTCAAAAGAGAGGGGGTATATTTCACTCCCATACATTGCCAGGACACCCCGTTCCATTCTTTTTGCTTTATAAAGCTTTTTATCCATATAGCTGAGAACGTAGGGTAGAGGTGGTAAGACACGACATGTAGCTTTAAGAGCTCTGCCACCTCTCACGTGTCCCATATCCCAGTGTCTACACCTGTCAGCAACAGAAAACTGGTTGGAGGTGCAGGAAAAGCCACCTGCGTCAACTCTCAAAGTGCTGCTGCCCTTTCACACCCGATGGCACTCGCGGACAGCACTGGCAGTATCAGCCAGGTATGTGTAATGACAACAAACAAGCCTCAGGACACCCAGTGCCACCAAAATCCCAAACACGTCAATGATGTTCATCTTCACCTCTTTTCTGTATGGATTCAAAGGTCACTCGAGACTCTTCGGTCACGCCTAAGGGTCACACTGGGGTTTGAGAAATAATGAATGAAAGAGTATCTTGGACGTCTCAAGACTTCAAATTATGCACTCACATAACCCCAGAGGCCAAAGAGCGATGCATAGATACAGGTTACGCAAGCCAGTGAAATGGCTCTGGGTCGCTCTGTATCTGAGTAGTCTGGTTTTCATTTATAAGTGCTTCGTCTGATTTGCTTAAGTAAATCAAAAAAAAAAAAAAACACTGGAAACTCTCGTCTTTTTGAAGTCTACCCTAGCCTATCTCTGTCCCCAGCATCCAGAAACAGAACACCCCTTGTCACTGAGGCAGCCTCTCCCTGTCTTAGTGGTCTCCAGCCGTTTCACCCCAGCGGTGGCCTGTCTTCACACCCATCAATGGCTCCTAATAATACTATACACAAAAAAATGTTGAAAGCAGCCGGTTCCTTCGATTCAACAGCTCAAGCAGACCACCTGTCTTCAGGAGTCCAATCAAGGCTATCTTCAGTGAAGGTGAACCTCATGAAAGCTTGAGTTTTCATTTTCTTCAAGCTCTTGGCCTGTTCATCACATTTAAGAAACCTTTTTATGGTTTATGGAAATCATTAAGGAATTTGTCTGTAAGTTTATATTTGGTTACTTGTTGTTTGCCGTTGCACTCACATTTTTACATGCACACTTTGAGGTAACATCAATGGATTTCGTTAGCATGAGAGGCCAGGGTGGAACAAACTGTTTCACAGCTAAACACTGACCTTCCTCTGGGGATTGCAGCAACGCTCTGGAGCATATTGATTTAAAATTGTTATTCCATTGAATGCCAGGACCTAAATGAAGACTTACCCTCTGGACTTGGCCCATCAATCTTATGACGCAACACTTATCTGAAGCAAGAAAGTGGATGGGCTAACTATGCTCTGATTATTCTAGAAGTATTTATTATGCACATAGTAAGTCACCGTTTTTGTTTATCTTAAATATAATGTTTTTAGTGCCTGAAGACCTCTTTTATTTATTACATTCATAAATATGAGTATTAATCAGTCCCAATAAAGTCTTCAAACTTCTAGTTCGCCTGGACATGGTTCCCTGTGTCCGGTCGACGCAATTTGACAGCAAGTCATTCAAGCGGCCATCTTGGAAAAGCAGGGACTTCTTAAATAATGGTGACAGACAAGGGGAGAAGGGTCATGGGGCAAGGGAAAGGTGACAAAAAAAAGGACAAAAGGCAGTCAAAAAGGACAGAAATTCTACAGACAAAGCTGAAATCCCACAATGTCGGAGTGGGATGGGGGATTGTTCAAGTTTCCGTTAAAGGGTCTGAGTTCTTCTAAATGTTAAACAGGACCAAAATAGGGCCAAATTTTCCATCCAGCAGGAGAAAGAAGCTCTTTACCCTCAATATGCTCATTTGACTACATACATATAGCAGCTAATACACAAATGTGCACACATCAGCACAAAGGCATACTCACAAATACTCTATCATTGTTGATGTAAACGAGCCTCTCCCCGCTTAATCTCCCTTTGTCTCCTCCCACTACCATGGGACAGATGAAACGGTCTGCCTTCACGCCCCTCAGAGATACAGAATCACTTTGTAGTTAGATTTCCATCGTGACACGTTAAATATCAGCCAAACGGGGAATGCTCTCCTCTCATCTGGGGCAACACTGAGACTTTGTTGCCCTCCTCTTCTGCAATCCACCCTTCTTTCATGTCATCCCCTAGCAGCAGTGGTGACAGAACCAAATTTACCAAGAGTATATTCCACTCAAAAACGCTTGCCACCGTGCAAGGCCGAGTATACTGCAGCAATCATGTCGATCAACTGTTTGCTGGAAAAGAAAAACGTTACTCATGTTACCCATGTTACTCTGGGAGTACAAGCTCAGCATCTGGGGCGTTAGTGTCCAGGGTCGGAGTACGAAATGTCCCAAGGTTAAACTTCGACACGTGTTAAATCATTTACAGTCTTACTTGCCCACTTGAAGCTATAAAATTATGGGGTGTAAATATTCACGATTAACGTGTGTTATTACTGAAAATTTTAAGGCTAATTATTACGTGTGCAGATTTTTCTCATTTATGGTGTGAAGGTCATTCATCTTAATTTATAATTCAAGACAAACATGTGGAGGGAATGCTCAAAAATAAATAAAATCTGAGCAACTATATAAAAAATGTGCATGTACTTTCCAGTGTGTGACCTTAATAAACACTTTTACATATGAATTTATAGCCCAGATGGGAGATGAATGAATTATGATCAAAATTTAATAGAGGTTGCATTGAAATCTTTCTGTTTTTTTACTTTTTATGAAGGCATATCATTGCCAATGTATAAACGTAGATGTATTTTCTATTTTGTGAATGCCTGGCTCTCATAATTAATATGATGTTCAGTCAAACTTCCTTAATTCAACAAGCAGCTCTATCTAAAGCACCATCTTTAATGTGAAATCCTACTCTCTGCTTGTTCCAGAAAAGCAAATGATATCTTTTTCTCAAAAACTGTTTGAAATGAAATCTCTTCAGAAAAACTGAAGCAGAATAAAACATGGATTACACGAGTAATGAAAGAATTTCAGTAGTACTATACATTCAACACTGGATGGTCACGTTAAATAAGGCCTGATTTTCACTGACAATGATCTTCAATCACTCTTTTACGTTGTTAAATTAGCTCAGCATTTTCGGGGGAATACAGTCGGAAAAGCCCATTCGTTGTGCACAAGCAGCAGTTTAATGGACGTTCACGTGGCCTAACTTTGTCATGTTTGTCGATATTAATCGAAGGTGGAAAACATAACACATAGATGAGGAGGAACTGCAGTTATTGAGCCGCTGTGACTGGGACCTATTTAGATGGGCGGAACTTATCAGCCAAATTACACATCCTTATTACACGTAACATATTTCACTAGCCGTGTCCGGTATCAACTGTATCCAATCTATTTCTACGCTACTATTGTGACCAGCCTCTGCCGACCTTGTTTTCGGACCTTCCCTCCCTTTGCGATTAAATAGACAGCCTCCCGTGCGATAAGTCCCCCCCCGCATTACATTTGTTCTGGTAATTATGACCTGGCCTTCCTATCACAAGGGGTGGGGCCTGTGTACCGAAGCGGAATGCCATGCAGCCACGACAAAAGCGGGGTTCGGCCATTCTAGGGCACCACCCAAGCGTGTGCTGACAGATTGGCTGAGGCGCTAACCAGTCAGACCCCCGTTGGAACAAAGAGGTCAGGGAAGAGAAAAGACTGGCAAATGGGAAAGAGAGAGATGCTGAAAGGAACTGGGAAAAATATACAGAATTGATCAGCGGAGAAACCTTTTGACCATCTGGCCGCACGGTTGACAGAAGCCTCCGTCTGTATTTTCCGTGCCATACAACAGACTAAATTACTCTGTCAGGAAGATTAAGTAGCTTCAAAGGGTTGGGAGACGAGCAAAACGTTTGCAAAAGGAAAGATTTAGTTGAAGAAAAACTCGAGGTATATGACGTGACAAGACACAAAGCGAAACGGAATGAAGTTTCTTTTGAGTATGACACACTCCAGAGGGAAAAAAAAAACTTAAACCAATTATTTTCACATCAGACTAGCTCAGAGATAGTCCTTCAAATGCAGGTCATATGGAGCTGCTCCTGGTTTTTATAACATGCCATTTTGTATTGTTAGTGTTCCTTGTATTTGCTTACTTTACACATCTGGTTCCTTTACGAGAGAGACTAATTCTGTGCTCTGACACCCCAGTGCCAGGTAGAATAAAGAGTCAATTTAAAAGTGGATTCGAATTTTAGACCAGAAGTATTTTAATGAGGCCTGGGCACAGACTCCAATTCGTTCTGCTCCTCAGGTTCTGTTATTGCCTTTATTTATTATTTAATAAACTATTTTATGTTATTTTACCCCAGAGCTGACCACCTCCTTGCCCCACCCCACCAATTTTTAAGGTTTTCCACCTGTAACCCACACTCATACACAAGACCTCCTGTGATGCATTGGAAAAGAACCACTTTAATGCTGTTTTTTTTTTTTTTTTGGGGGGGGGTTACATCAACAGAAAGGAGCCCTTAGTACCAGAGGGTTTTCATTTTGTTACTCTTGCCATTATTTCTGCTGCTGGTAATGTCATACGCTTATGGTTTACAACCTGCAGTCACTAGCAATCTAGAGGGAGAGGAGTGCGTACAGTTTAGCAGAACTAACAGAAAATTCACTTTATTTCATTAAGTACTATCTTTCTGCACTGAAGCTAGTTGGAAAAGTTCGTTGCCCCCTTCCTAACTTTCACTCTTAAAAAAACATGCGCCCCTTCCCACACACACACAAAGAGGAACTTCAAGTCATTCTCAAACACCATAGGGAACATCTCAGTGGCCTTTATAATGAGACCCGCCTCCAAGGTTCCCTATCCCACAAAGCCCCTACTTCCTCAGTGGAGCCACGCCATCGACTCGTAGTAAGGCCCCACCTCGGGGTGACAGATTGAGGATTATGACAGGACTGAGGGGTTAGAATGGGCGCGCTCTCTCTCTCTCTCTCTCTCTCTGCCTTACTTCCTCTCTCTCTGGCTGTCTCTGATTTCTTACCCTGGCCTATGGATTATTTCTCAGAGACGGTGAGGGGAAATGAAACTTTGAGAGGACCCAGGAGCTGAACACGTGTAGAAAACACTCAAGGTGACTTTCTGGGACAAACGCGGTGAGTCGGGTTGATGGGGGAGGGGGGTTTGGATCCGTAAGCCGTCCTCGGAAGTTTTATGGGCTTTGTGGGGGGGATTTAGTGAGCACGGAGAAAGAGTAAAAAGAAAGCTGTCAGGAAAAGACAATGAGGGTAGAATAAAGGAGGCAGGTAAGCAGCAGAATTTTAAAGTGACTTTACTCACAAGACCTTGCCGGGATTTTTGGTACATATGATGTAACCGTCTGCTGATATGTCATCTGGAGGTTCGGGATCTGTTCCCATCTGGTTTTACCTTTCAGCCACGACAGGTGTTTCGTCTTTGGCTACAGTCAGCTATTTCATTTTGGCTATTCCATTTGGTCGCCCATCCATCCTTTCAGCCCATTGTCACAGCGATAGCCCCTGCTTGGCAACTTTTGTCAATGGGAAAAGGGGGGGAAATGGCATAACGGTGACTGGAAAGCTTCATGAAAACGTAATTAATGCCATACACATCCAGTCTGTCTACCGTTAAAGTATGCTGTGCTAAAAGTATTACTCTGCTATTAGGGATTTTGTTTAACATTCAGACCTCATTCACCAGTCACAGTCAAGGGTTTAATTTTTCAACCAGACGCCCCCCCCCCCCCCCATCCACTCCAAACCATTAAGCTGTCTCCTATCTTTTAAATTGGAGTGGAAAATAGGCTTTGAGATTGACAAGCATGCCAGCAAAGGGCACAGAGGCATCTGAGCCATTATCTGTGTCACAGTCAGCGATTAGTGATTCCGAAAGTGACGCGGAACCATTTGCCGCACCTTCGGAAATAAGAAGAGGCACCCCCGGGCTACTCCGGATGACGCCAGGGACGCCTAGACCATGGGGCCATGATGCAGCCCGCTTTGTGCCACGTCCTTATGTGGGGTTAGACAGCTAATTCTGTAACTGTGTGGTATTAAACACTATTTGGCTGACCATTTCCAGAGGCCACTAGGATTGACACTGAATTAGACAAAAATGAATTTGAATCTGGACCTCTGAAGCGTCCCACTGGTCCCTCTGAGTCCTAGCTTCAGATAAAGATGCTTGTTGTTCCCTTAAAGTCTCAGCCCTACCACACGGTTTGCAACTCTGGAAATCCTACCTCGGACTCAGCAGTTCTGAGGCGTGACACCCTCTACCTCAGCCGTTCACTTTGAGGGGGCTTGAGAGATACGAGTAAAGCATGGATGTTTCAAGGGAGAGGCGTGGTCAGAGGACAAGCCCCAAACATACCTGTAATCATAGACTGCTTGCTGGGTGTTTTAGAAAAATGAGGTTGGGAGTGACAGCCCAGCTCTTGTGGAATCGCAGAGTTGTTTATATAAGTTAAAGACCAAAACTACTGTTTCATACCGCGTTCGGGTCATCTGACTGAAATATCTGTAGAGTGCCAGTGAAAATTCACATTCTTCTCCAGGTCTGCCGTCTCACGTGCTGATTTTTCCACGGCGCATGTTTCACGCAGAGGGCCGGCGTGGTTTTGTCCCCGCAAGCAGAAACAGGAACAGCTGCCGCAGTACCTGGCCGCAAGGTCCGGCCGTGAGTGGTGGTGACCACTTGGCATCGTCATTCTGAGAGGGATCTCATATCCAGGCCTTTGATGCCCACTGACTGGAAAATCTCCAGGCAGGGCAAACGTGGCAGAATCACGAATCACCGAGGCCCTCCCTGGTGGGGGTCGAAGGGGTGAGCCCATGGTCGTCATGACACCATCCTCTACCGTGCCGAATTGATTGTAGTTAACAAATTGGCCGTGACATAGCTCAGCAAGGTTCGACATTTGGAAGTCAGAATTCCGACCACCTACCACCACATCCTGTCTACTTAATTATCGTGTTAAATATATAT
>JAACJT020000064.1:13570915-13597826 GCA_009936485.2 Gymnarchus niloticus | reverse complement strand
AGTATGTGTAGTAATAATTGCTCGTCTAACAGATTTTATACAGATGTTTGTATTACTTGTGTATTACTATACCTCCTCCGTAACGGTCTCCCTCAGAGGAGATACTCCAACCTGGACTGGAAGGCAACACTGTATAAAAAAAAAGCTTTTAAAAAGTCAGCTTTAAAAGATTTGGGGAAACGAAGGTTTCCTCTTTCAGACTTCTTCTGCCGGCACAATGATGTAGTGTGTCAGCTCATTAGACAGGACAAAACAGGGACAAAGGGGGCATGAATGGGGGGCGAGCTGTGACCCACTGAGGGGGGTGGAGGATTAGGAGGTGGGGGGCTATTTTAGACAGGCAGGCAGGATGCCTGAGATCTAATTTGACTTCATAATGACAAAGGTCCACTTGAATGAGCTGAAAGAAAGGGGGCGGCACAGGTTGACATTCCTCAGCTTTGCTGGGTAGGTGCTCCAGACACCCCGAAGCCTTCCCCTTTGGGCTGAGTGACAAAACAGCCCCGCCCACCTCCCCTTTCTCAAATCTTTGCCCCGCTTCGATTTCAACAGACTGAGCCTGAGTACCCACACAAAGCTTTGCAAGACAGAGCTGGTGGCTCCTCTGAACAAAAAAAAAATACATATACATATGTGTGGACCCCAACCATATTTTCTTTTACCACCTCCAGCCACCAATAAATACGGCTGGGCATTTTTACGGGTAGTTAAGTGTGGAGGACAAAAACAACATCATGGGGCCACCTGCTGTGGTCAACGCTGGCACAATAAAAAGCAGCGTGCTGTCTTCACGGGGAGAGATGTTCAAACCACACCTGCAGCCACAAAAGTAAACTAAATCTGGACGGAGAGTCAGTAAGAGCTCCAGGTCCCCGGGGGGCTTCAAATCCCAGGTGCTTTCATGCTGATCACCCAGATGGACGCCCACTATGATCACAGCTGTCCGCCCGATAAATCGCGCAACACAAATGTGCATCAGGTATACGTTTGGAAGACGGCTCTTCGACAATCTGTTCAGTCAGACTTCGCAACTCTTGCTCTGCTGCCTGAAGGTGGAATTCACTCCTGCTTCCTCTCCCTATTTACACCCAATTTGCTCATGTTATTACCCTAATGCCCGGAGGTTTTCGTACCTCCGCGTATCTTCAGTTTTACATTTCGAGGTTATTATTTGTGCGTCAAGTCACATGAACCCCAACTGCAACATATCAAATTATACATGTGGCATTTTATGTTTAGTACGTTTTATGCTTAAAAGTGTATGGTGCTTTAGTATATTCGAGAATTTTATTTACACAGGAAGCAATGCTGAACAAAGCTAATGATCTGTGTCATGTTGGTGTAATTTGTCCAGTCATTTGCACTGAGCTGTCAGTTGCTTTGCATAAACGGAGCAACCAGACAAATGCATTTAAGTGTTTGTAAACGGAATGACAAACGTAGCCTTTATTTTAGAGGGCAACCTGGGAACAAGAGTCCTAGCTAGTGAAGGAATCACCGGTGAGCATGAAACAGGAAGACAATATTGACAGATTATCTTTCACACAAGTCCCAGTGTGTGTGCGTGGAGGAGGGAACATCACAACTTACTCAACCACGTGAATCCGAAGTGCCCTTGGTATCATTGGGGGTGGGGGGCCCAAAGATGCCTCTGAGGGTAGCGGTCCGATTCGGGCGCTCAGGCATCCTCCGTGCTCACTGTTGTGTGCGGGCAAGTAGAAATGAGCCCAGGATAGATGACTCTGCCGCTCAATAAAAAAAGATGAGCAGGGGGTTCACAGGGATGGAGGAAAATCTTGCGTCTGGGCTGCAGGGACACCCTGCCCTACTGTACAGGTACCACGTTTCAAGTACAGCTGCTAATTCCTCAGGCAATGCCCCAAACTGAGGCAATCTCCCTAAGGCTGGAAGCTACACTGATACCGGTCTCACCTTACATATTTATTTACGACAGTACAGGACTGTCTGCTTACAATGTAACACAATGCAGGAGGAAGTCTGACACATTCCTAAAGAAGCTTCAGTCATGATCTGAAGGCTCTGAGTTTGAAATCTGTCATCTGTTCAGTCTTGTTTCCAGACCAGAATAATGGATTAGAAGATGTGTAATGATGGTGTGCAGTTACGTGTAGGACAGTTGGGTAGAAGGCCTGGATGGCTAGATACCATAAGTCTTTCATTGTGTGATTGCTCATCCTATATCCATGGTGTTATGTTGGAATAAAAGAACTTTATTAAGTTCCCAAGTAAAAAACTCGGTAACAAGTTGTTGGTTATGGGTATCACACTATAGAAGTTGGAAAAATTGTGGTTAACTGGTTAGAGTTAGCATAAATGCCTATATGTGTCTACGGTGTACTAGCTAAACAGTAATGTTCACATGTTATTTTTATTACTGGGTGATTAACACTCACATTTCCCTGGCTGAACCCTGCCTTTGCCTTCAGGTGGCATCACTTTTCCTGCACAGTCCAAAGGCATGCAGCTGGTCATGTATGGTCTTTTACGGGCCTCTAGAGTGTCAGTGCCCTATGTGGCCCAGGGCAGGCTCGAAGCGACACTATCCTGTGTCGGTTAATAGGATAGAAGATGGCTGGATGGATGGATGGATGGATGGATGGATGGATGGATGGATGGAATTTTATTATTTCAATTGCTCACTTCGATGTTAAAAGCTGAACAAGACTTATGCCATATTTTCCGCTTCAGGGTGACAGCAGATGAAGAAGGAGCAAGGGTGGACGGTCTTTTTTGGATTTTAACCACACCCAGACGCGTGACTTTTGGATTAAACCCTGTCTACTCGCTGTGCTGTCACCTGGTTGGCTCACCATGAGGAGCACGTTCTCCATCAGCCTGGGGATCCTCAGCATGGTCGTCCTGGTGATGATCGTCCCGCGCTCACGGTCCCAGGAGCAGGAACCCGATGGTGGAGTAGGGGATACGCTTAAACGCGTGAAGAGAGGATGGGTATGGAATCAGTTCTTTGTTCTGGAGGAGTACACCGGCCTGGAGCCACTGTATATCGGAAAGGTACGACATCGTGGGAGGCTGGGAACGCTACCCACAGCACCAGGTGTCCTGCTCTACCCTCCATAAACCATGTGACGTCTCAAACTTTTAGAACGTTAAGGTCGTTCTTGATGAGAACCTCTGGTAAGTGGCCAGTAACAATATAAACAGACCCTCAGCAGACAGGCAGCAGGGTCCACTGAGCCATTCATTGCTCCTCAGTAGCTCCTCCAGACGCCAGTGACAGGTGGACGTCACGTGTGCCTCAGGTGAACCTCTACCTGCAGAACCTCAGCCACCTTCTTTGACAGGATAGCACCTAGCTACAGGTCCTCGAAAAACGTCTCAGAATGGCGATACCTCATTCAACCCCTGTAAAAAAATGTTCTATAATCTACTGTCATATATACCATTGCATTTAGAAAAAGACGTGACCTACCATGGCATTTATGTGATGTTTACAAACCACAAAGGACCTGTTTCTAGCGCGTTTAAAAAAGGTGCTAATGAACTCTGCAGCATAATAATAAGACAAAATATTCACAGTATTCCCAGTTTTACCGCCGTGTTCCCAGAGATTGCGGTCTTCACTGGCAGCTTCTAAAACCCTGTCATCCCTGTTGCAGCCCCCAGATCAAGGCTCCGGGGGATGTTCTTAAAGAAACATCGTACCCACCGTACATTGTGTTTAAACCATTAAAACCACAGACAAGAAAATCAGATCTAAAAGTATTGAGGCATCGCTGCAATTCTGCTGAAGCTAAAGTGACCCGTTTCATGTGTCTGCTATTCATATTAATTCATATAAATGATTAAGTTCTAGTGTCTGTATTTAGGATAAGCTGTTTAGATGCTTTTCCTAGCCATTTTTATGGTAAACAGTGATCATGTGATGATTGTTGTCTCCACTGCTTTGTTTTCTTTGCAATGACAAACAGACTGGCGGTCTCTCTCCAATCCAGTAGCAGGATGGAATTTGTATTTTCAGTCATAAAGCTTGCAGTGGCCACATCAGGGAAGTATTTCACAGACCAGCAGGTGATGCAGCCTTTAAAGGACATGGGCTTGGAAGTTCAAGACTCAGGAGAGGCTTTGCTGTTGTACCCTAGAGCAAAGTGAGCCTGGAATAGTCAGTGCAAATTTGTGTATGGTGCAATCTAAACCGAAACTGGTCTGGAGTCAGCCTCACATGATGCTACGTCGGTCCCAAGCCTGTTGCCAGGGGCGTCCCTGAGCCGCCTCAGCCGACCGAGACAAAAGACCAGACTCAAATGCGTGTCAGAGAAAGGATTCGCAAAGGCGGCAGACACCGCCGTCGGGGAAGTGCTCCCGAATGCACAGAAAAGCGAGATAACTGGAGCCGTACCCCAGTCTTTTCCGAAGAGACGCCACGAGAGTTTAGTATTCCGGGCGTCGGGATCCCTCGGTGCAGGTTGAAAGGAGATGGGGAGGGGGCACCTGTTTACGTAGCCCCCAAACGGAGCAGTGCAGAATGCCTGATGGGACCCCCAGAAACAACAGAGTCTCAGAACGAGGGAGTGTGGGTTGACAGAGAGAGGAAGCATGATATATAAAAATAATCACCCAAGCAACGTGGCATGAAAATGAAACACCTCGCTTTGCTGGGCCCCTCTCTCATGTCGTTATGGGGACAGTCACCTGAGCGATAGGAGTTCCCACCGCGCAGCGTGCCACTCACCGCTTTCCGGCGCTGATCGTCCGTGAAAGCCGAGCATTTAATTGATGTCGCCAGCTTGACCTCGTTTCGCTAGAGGCGATGGCGCTCTCGTTATCGGGAAATCCCCTCCAGGCAGAAGAGCGAGCGATTACACAACGTGCTGGGGTTTTGAGCCCATAAGTCGCGGGTCTAGAAAGGATCCATAGCCTGATCTGACAATGGGAGACTGGCTGGCACCTTGCTGGAAGGTCTTAGCCTTCTAGAAAATCTTAGAAAATTCTTCATTTCCATTTAAAATATCAATACATTTTCTAAAGTAAGTGAGTATCTATTCATTCATCTGCATATGAAGTTCTACTTTTTTTCCCCTGCATATAATGTTTGACATGCTGAGAATTTTGTCACAAGCTCTGAGGAGTGACATTTAAATTCAGGCCAGTCTTCTCTCTCACTCATTCCCCCCATTTCCCCCAAGCTCCACTCGGACATGGACCGGGGAGACGGCTCCATCAAGTACATCCTGTCAGGCGAGGGCGCCGGCACCATGTTCACCATCGATGACGTCACGGGCGATATCCACGCCGTCCAACGGCTAGACCGCGAGGTCAAGGCCCAGTATGTTCTGCGCGCCCAGGCCCTGCAGAGACACACTGGCCGGCCGCTCGAACCCGAGTCCGAGTTCATTGTCAAGATCCAGGACATCAACGACAACGAGCCTAAGTTCCTGGACGGGCCGTACCAAGCCACAGTGCCAGAGATGTCCGAAATTGGTAGGCGCTGGAGCTCCGAGTGTGATGTCAGCTAAATGTGTTTGTGTAATGGCAAGAGCTAGCAAGTGCAGCCTCTTCAGATATATGATCATCCCAATGATCAGCAGAATGACCTGATCTTCTCTGACTAAACTCCTGCTTCCTTCTAATACCGCACTTCACTCACGCTACCTCCCCCTCCCAGGTACCTCTGTAATCCAGTTGACGGCGACGGACGCGGACGACCCCACGTACGGGAACAGCGCCAGGGTGGTGTACAGCATCCTCCAGGGACAGCCCTACTTCTCTGTGGAGCCTCACACAGGTGGGGGCAGCATGTACCCAAGAAGAAAAACAAACACCCCCAGACCACAACCTCACACACCCACTGCTAACCATTCACTGAACTATGTCATAGAACCCAAACACACACCTCACGATAACATTATCATCTTGAAACACATCTGTTAAGCTACCTCACCATACCACAACATACTTACAAATGACATCATCATACTAAAAACACACACCCACAAAAATTTCCACAATCCTCAAAAGTCATGACCATATAATACATCCTACTTAAATGCAAACCACAGATCTGTATGTTGTACAATATTAAAGTCATACAATTATCACATCCTTTATAATATTAAATACAGGCCATCATGAACTATTCTCTTCACCTAGTAAAAAAAAAATCTTAAACACAGCCAGGCAATTTGAGACACATTCGGTTTTCTAAATGCGATTGCAAATATTGAACAATTTGCGATTCTTTGCATATTACTTTGTGGAGATAGGGGCCAATCTGTCTTTGTTTTAATCACTGGGTGTTGAGGTGGTGTGGCCCCCAAGAGAAGCAAAATGAGACTTGGTCTGTCTAAAGGAACGGACCCCTCAAGCTCGCCGAGTCTCGTTCGCTTCATGTTGTACAGTGACAGCCCATTTTGAACAGCCAGAGCCAGATTGCACAGCCAGGATTACTGGACCAAGCCAGCATGTGGGAAGACAGACGGGCGGTGCACGGCTCCGCCAAAGACAAATGACAGGCAGCTGTGACCACAATATGATCACATGGTGTCAGGTCCTTGTTGATTGGTGGTGAAGAACCATCTTTGGTCTGTCCATCTTCATCGTCAGTCCAGAGTGGATCAACGTATTTTGGCTGATTAACTCAATGGCTCGCTTCCAGATTAAACAATCCAATTAAACTGAAATCTGCTGCTACTTTACTAAGGCATCATGCCGTTTGTACTAAAATATTTTTAAACATGGGCCATTTTGCCCTCTGGTGGTCATTACCTGACATTAAAAACATGATTAAGAGACATTTAAAATATTACAAATAAAATATGATAATAACACTGGATGTTTTTTTCCTAACGTTTATCCCCGATAACAACAACAACAATTGTACTTGAACGTTTCAACAATGTAAAACTAAAATAGCACAGGTAAAATAAGTACAAAATTGCGGGACTCAAAGATGTAATTGTCAAAGAACAAGTGTTCATTTCTTCGTTTGAGAAATTGCTGAGACAGTGCCATCGTTCTGATGCCAGAAAGCAGGGATTCATTTGGTTTCTACAAAACAGAAAGAACTGCATCTGCTAACAAATTCCCTTTGAAAACTGACTAAATTGACTAACAGAAGAAAAGTTAGCCATTAAATGACAGATCAATGATGACATGAGTCACATGACAGCACCTGATCATCCTGTCCCCCTTCACCCCCACACACACACTTCAGGCATCGTGCGAGTCTCTCTTCCTGACATGGACCGTGAGCTCCGTGCGGACTACCAGATCGTCATCCAGGCCAAGGACATGGGGGGTCAGTTAGGGGGGCTTGCCGGGACCACCACCGTCAACATCACTCTGAGCGACGTGAATGACAACCCCCCCAAGTTCTCGCAAAGTAAGCGGTACCCCTCAGCCTATCTGAAACACACCCATTTGCTCCATATTACATAAATACTGCAGACTACGTGTATAATGCAGACATTTCATTATTATAGATAGATAGATAGATAGATAGATAGATAGATAGATAGATAGATAGAGTTGCAGAAGAGCATAAGCACACAGAGAAAAATTCACAACTAAGTGCAGACAATGCACAGTCCAAATTATTATTACTTTCAGATTCACATTTCAGATTGAGTTACACACACAAGTATATTTGAAAGTGAAAGATTAATAGCTCTAATAGTTAACTCTTCTACCAGCAATCATTTTTAAGTTGTAATATTTAACAGTAAAACAGTAAAATGGCACCACCTAGTGTACAAGAAGGGACTTATTAATTCTGACACAAAAACTGTTCAGTCTGGCGGACTAGACTAACTTGAGTTTTTTTTACACCGAATTAGTAGACACCTATGTCTTTGTGGTCCAGGGCTGTACCAGATGAGCGTCCCTGAGTCTGCACCCATAGGTTCGGTTGTAGGCCGGATCAGGGCCAAGGACCGCGATGAAGGCACCAACGCAGCGGTAAAGTACTCCATCATCGACGGAGATGGCCGAGACTCCTTTCACATCAGCACCGACCCTGCCAACCAGTTCGGCATCATCACCGTCAAAAAGGTGTGACGGATGACACTGACATCGCAGTGGAGAGTTTATTTTCCGAGTTATTATATCCTTCAAGTTTGTCGTTTTTGTGAACGCGTTGCTGTCATTTAAATGACATACATATTTTATTTCTGCAATCAAGTGAAATACTAAGTTTATACGTAATGAAATTCTGTTAAATATACTAAAATATATTACAAAAATAATCCTTCTGTTCTAAAATATATTTTAAGCAAAAGATATATGAGTATTAGCTCTCATTGTCCTCTCTCACCACATCCATTTTGGCCTTCTTTTTTTCCTCTTGCCTGGCAGCTCCATCCTCAGCATCCTTTTCCCAATATACCCAGCATCTCTCCTCTGCACATGTCCAAACCAACGCAATCTCGCCTCTCTGGCTTTGTCTCCAAACCGACCAACCTGAGCTGACCGTCTAATATACTCATTCCTAATCCTGTCCTTCCTCGTCACACCCAGTGCAAATCTTAACAGCTTTAACTCTGCCACCTTCAGCTCTGCCTCCTGTCTTTTTGTCAGTGCCACCATCTCCAGCCCATATAACATAGCTGGTCTTGCTACCATCTTGTAGACCTTCCCTTTCACTCTTACTGGTACCTGTCTGTCACAAATCAAGAGTATTAGCTCTAATATTTTGTTTTTTGTATATTTAAAGTTGCATACCAGATTTGTATCATAATTTTTAATCACCTAATAACAATGACAAAGCATTTTCATAATTACTGGTTGTAGATTCTGCTTGATAGAGTTTTAGGGTCCTTGAAACCAGGTTGATGCAATTTCAGCAGTACAATGCAAAATATTCATCCACCTACAGAAGCTAGACTTTGAGAGCAAGCGGAGCCACACCCTGAAGGTAGAGGGCGCCAACACCCACCTGGACCCCCGCTTCCTGAGCCTGGGACCATTCAGTGATGTCACCATCGTTCACGTCAGCGTGGAGGACATGGACGAGCCCCCACTCTTCGACGCCCCCACCTACTTCGTGGAGGTGCCAGAGGACGCCGAGGTCGGCACTTTGCTCAAGACCGCCTACGCCAGGGACCCAGATATGGCCAACAATTCCATCAGGTGAGCATAAAATGGTGTGAAACGAGACACTACATAGTCTTATAAAATGGAATGTAAATATTATATGAATACATTGTGGATTTTTTATTGATGTGTTTTGCCTTTTGTTATATATAAAAAGACAAATACTTAAACTGATGACAATTTTTATAAATACACATCAAGCAGACAATTATGAAGTTTTAACATTCGAAAGGTAGCACTGTTGCCTTACACCTTGAGGATAATGGATTTGATACTTGCCCCTGCTTTGTATGTGCACAGTTTGCATATTCCACCTCCTTCAGATCCAAAGACACGCATTACCTCTTTCTTTTCAAATAAAAATAAAATGTCATCCTTAAGTCTCTCTGCCTCTGAACATTACAGCCTTTCAATAGGTATTTTTTCTATCTTCAATCCATAGCTATACCATCTTATTGTCAGAAGGTGGCAGTATTGCCACGTGTCTGTGTGGGGTCGTTGTCATTCATCTCCGAGGTTAGCAAATGTGAGACAGTAACGGTGACAGTTGCGGTGACCACAAGTTTCTAAGGCACCATGAAGCCAAACACAAGCCGCGCAGCGCTGTGGGAATTCACTGCCTTTTTAATTAAGGGGCCGTTCAGCTACGTCATCTCAGCGAGCCATCTCTGTGCACAAATTCCAGTCTCCCATTAGTCTTGCCACACTGCGACAGCAGCCAAGAGTGCGCCGTTGTCAGGTGTTCCACTTTTTTAATTCTCTGCATTTGTTTCATAAATGTTTTGACTTACTGATTCATTTTTTAAATTTAGGCAATGTATTCTTTGGTGTCCCCCCAGCCACGTGGGAGCCCAGTCCGATTAACGAGTCAAAGTAGCAGTTCTTGTGCGAGTCCAAGCAAAAATTAGCTTGTATTGAAGTTCTGGACCCCGTTCCCCATGATCAGCTATCACTTTTAAAGGGGGAAATTCCTTATCCTGTGGACCAGAAGCCGGGAGTCCTGAATCCATCAGCCTAACCTGATAAGGATTAGCTACTGTAGGAGAACTCGAGAGCTGGAATGGAGACCCATAAATGAGCTGATAGGCAATAGCCAATGCTGCTCGGCCGTGGAGGAGTATGTGACAGCCTTCTTGATAGAGTTGACCACATCAGAAAGCTCGGGAGGAAATCGCCTGATGGACAGTGCTGAGGATTTGTGTCCAAGGTGAAAGGAATGTCACTGTGGACTTCAGAAGGAGCCTATCGGAGGATACATTTGGAGGTGAAGTATAAAAAACAAAAATGAGACGACTGACCCAGCAGGTCTTTCAGAGTAATATTCCACACTACTGTCTACCGTCTGTCAATCATGGATCTCCTTGAAGAACAGAACCATGGCATTGAGGTGGAGAGATCCCCTGGGGGAAAGATTGATCTGCCAGACAGCTGTCCCACTCCCCCCGGCTACCATCTGCACCGCTGACTTCATGCACCTCATGTTCCAAATCACCCTTGAGGGAGGGTCAAGCATGTGCAGACAACTCAGGAGACAGCCATTCTCAAACCTCTGTCGTCATGTCTCTCCTCGATTGCCACGGGACGCACCCCGGCGCAGACACAAAATCACACCTCTGTCATCAGGATGTCAGAGGTTAATATGGCGCCTGCCACATATTTTTCTACATAGTTACCATTATTCCGGAAAATTTCCTTCATTGGCTCTTCTGTGTGATTTCTAAGAAAACTTAGACCTAATTGCCTGTTTCACGTTTGCAATTACAGGACAATTCAGGGATCTCACAGTTGTTGGATTAGTCCTGCCTCCAGTCAAAGGATGGCTGTTAAAGGTTCATCCGATGTCACACAATAACAGGGTAGTCGCAGACACCCCCCACTGCTTACTGCTTCTGTACCGAGAGTCAAGGCTTCTGGTGTCAGTGGCTCTTTCAAGCTACTGGTACGGCTGCTCGGTAAATGGCGGGTGGAAGTTCCACGGTCATTGTTTGGCAGGGAATGAAATAGCACATTGGATGTAATTACACAACGGACAAGCACGAGCTGCATCAAGGCTTGAAAGACCAGACATCAGCAGCCCACAGACCCCCAACGCTTCTTCTCCACCGCTGCAAATGTTTATATAGCATACACACACCCGCATGAAAAAACAAGCATTCAGCTATAGGTTGATGTAACATACAACTCATCATTCCTGGCAGTTCAAAAGGAGGCATAGATGTCCTTCAAGGGAATTTGTTTAGCTGCTTCCAACTCCTGCCATGCCTCCGACAGCTCCCGGAACCCCTTAGCAAATCATGAGCGCCAAGCGCCAGGGCTTTTTCTGACAGAAAACCAGCCTGATATCAGCCCCAACAGGGAGGAGATGAGCAATGAGCCAGTCTTTCTTGAAGAATATCAAAAAAAAAAAAAAAGAAAATGAAACCTCAACAGTCCGGTGGTGATCTGTCTTGCTTTAGAATCAACCTTTCACAACTGTAGTCCAATTTATGTCTGAACTATAAGGCTGAAAAACCAACAAACATTTTTCAGGCTAACAGCCCCATTCAAGTGGGTCTGTGGATGAAGTACACATCCTCTGGCAGTGATGCCATCTGAGCCCAATGCGAATCTTAACATGAGTCAAACTGAACATATGGAAAGTCTTGCTTTTTCACACTCGTTCACTAGAAAGACCCAGTGTCCCTCACTGAACACAAAACCTGTGGCTCAATGGCATAACATCGAAAAACCTTCCACTACATAGCTAAGGTAGCTAATGCATCATGCTAACACGCCAACTCCCATATTGCTGTTGTTCACCCACGTTTGCTTGTCAGGTATTCCATCGAGAAGACCAGTGACCCTGGGAAGTACTTCTACATCGACATCACATCAGGGGCACTGATGACTGTAAGGCCACTGGACCGAGAGGAGGTACCCTGGCACAACATCACCGTGCTGGCTATGGAAATGAGTGAGTCACACGCTACAAATTCCTCAACGCATAGGCTGGCTAGCATGACACTCTAGCCTAGGCTAATCAGTACTTAATACCAACTGGGAATCCACCAATTGAAGCCTGAATATGTTAAACCCAATGTCATAGGTAAGATATAGGGCATTATAATTGTGTGATAGCTGCTAAATGGAATGCTATTCATACAATATGGACAGGCTGACTGCTGTTACCGGATAATACTAGCCCCCCTTGTTATAAAGTAAAATTCTAAGAAGGGTCGATGTGTTTTGGTCATTCTGCTTTATGTCACAGCTAAGCAATGAACAGCCTTAACATATCAGATATACTTGGAGAGCTCCTACATTGTTCTTCCTCAGATCGATAAGGAATCTTTATACTGTATATCAGCATCTTTTTTAATGTGAAAAAAACTGGCAACTCTTCAAGCTATGGGCTGGGGTCTTTTCAAACTTTAAGCTTTTCCTAAAGTCAGTGGGAGAATCGATTGCACCGTCCAGTAATTGATTGATTGAGGGACCCTGCGAAAGTTAATACTGCCACTTATGTGCAACTTATCTGACAATTACGCAGTAGATTAAGGCATGAAAATTGTTTCTGGGTAAGAAGGATAATGGAGCTGCTAGAGAAACACCTTACTGCGCCAGAGGGGCATCACAAATTCCAAAATGTGATACACATGACCCACAAATCCCGCAAGCTTCATGGGAGACTAATGAGCAATTGGCCCCCAACTTCATTTAAACAGATTTATACTGAACTCGTGTCCTCACTTCGCTGCAGATAATCCCTCTCAAATCGGTAGCGTGTCCGTCACGGTGAAGGTTCTTGATGTCAATGACAACCCCCCGGAGCTGGCGCAATACTACGAAGCTTTTGTCTGCGAGAATGCAAAAGCTGGCCAGGTATTGTAACCCTGTTGGTGTTATTTTAGCTAGCAGTGGGAGTGTAGTGGCTAAGGATATGCATCGTAACAGTTGCTGGGGGTGCAGCCCTGCTGAAGCACAACAATTATACCCTTGATTATGGTACTTAATCTCATTGTTCCAGTAAAATATGCAGATGTACTAAATGGTTAAAAATGTGAGCTGATTTTATTTAATACAAGCTGCTAAAAACAAACGTAAAACTATTTTCGGGAAATAGCTGTAGCGTGACTCTCATGATCGATGAGCTGAGCATGTAATCCGAAAGCTTTCTGGCTCAACGCCTCTCGACAGAAAGAACTTAGAGATTTGTAAGACCCTCTGGAAAAGGCTGTGAGTTCCGTACGTCACTGCAGATGACAGCATCTGCTATAAAAATAATCGAATGCTATGGATGAGCTACACATCACTCCAGCAATATGAGTGAGGGATTTTAGCCTTCACAGCTGGTTTCACGTACTACAGTGTGAGTTGCCCAGCTATGGAATCACATGATATATGGGCAGCAGAAAACAGAAGTGACACCTTGTATCAACTACATCTCACACATGAGGTGATTGTCAGTCGAGGTGGTTTCACAGATATTTCTCTCACACATCTCTATGGTTCATAGCTTGTTCAGACAGTGACAGCCGTGGACCTCGATGACCCCCTTGGGGGCCAGCACTTCTATTACAGCCTGGCGCCTGAGGTGGCTAACAACCCCAACTTCACGCTCCGGGACAACCAAGGTGAGGGGGTTGGAATGAGTGGGGGCAGCGACTCCAGCCCCGGCTGGCTCCTAATCGAGTACCATGTCTTTGGTTCAGCCGCCTCAAGGTCACTCTTGATAATATATTCACTAAAACATCTTCCAAATCAGATGTTACTGGTGTTTTTCAGCAAATGCAGTTACTGGGAAATTAAACCCAGTTAATATGTTTGAGATTCACTACTATGGACATTTCTCACTGGCCAGTTAAGCCTGTGGCCTGTGTTTTAGACCAGGGGCTGAAATTTAAGAAAAGGCCCCAAGTAAACTGACAAAGCAAGGTTAGCAGAACGCCTGCTGGTGGATTTAAGTCCATCTTGTTATTTCTGTTGACTGCTAGAGGAGGTTTGACGGGACTGTAAGATGCTGGTTGCAATGAAGTATATCAAAGAAGTACACAGCCATCCTTCAAGGCAAACACCGTAGACTGATATGAAATCAGACATGATTAAATCAGAAAGTAAATTACTGAAAGCACGATCCTTGATAATGTAAGCTTTCCCTGTGAGTTGTAACCTTAGGTCCTGTCTTATGGCGCGTTTCCACCACATGGAACCGGCTCGACTCGGCTCGACTCTATTCGCCGTTTTTGCGTTTCCATTTGGCAAAACTGAGGATAGTACCTGGTACCTGGTGCTATTTAGTGGGTCCCATCTCAGCCATGGTTCTAACCGAACCGAGTAGGTACTACGATGGTCACGTGAAAACGCTGCAGGCTACTGATTGGTCAGAGAGAATCAACAGCAGTCCATCATCAACGCACCATGGGGTATACTGGGCAAAGAATTTTAGCAAGTCATATTGGATTTGACTGACCGTATGTTGTTTTTAACTTTAACCGATATGGACGCCCGCAAGTCCACACTGTGGTCAACTACTATTACATATTAAAATGGGTATGCTGTGTATGTGTGTTTCAGATCTTTCACTATTTTCAAAGTAGCCACCGCCGGACCGTCTCTCTGGACATTTGACCGAGTAGACCACCGTTTTTCAGCGGTGTTTTGTTTTGCTGCACTCAGCCTCTTCTGAAATAAAAGTTTTCTCCTTTCTGTGACAAAGAGCCATATACCGAGAATCAAATACAAAATCCCTACCATACCATCCATTGTTCATTCCTGTTTGTCGCGTCGAAGATGACATTACGGGAATTGCGTGCAGCGTCATGAGAACCAGCTTTCCACAATGGAAACAGAACGGCAAGCAAGTAGGGTCGAGTCGAGCCGAGCCAGTACCATGTGGTGGAAACACACCATTAGTGTTTGTCTTTCAGTAATAAATCAACAAGCAAAAATTACATGTCGTGACCTTGACTATGACCCAACCATTGATGCAGGAGATGTGCGCATTCCCAGCAGCCTCTGAAATTCTTGGGACACAGTTGCACATCTGTTGGCCTACAGGATAGCATGTACCCCAGGCACCAGATCCAGCAGTACCTAGGAGCTCAGCAGCTGGTGTTTCGGTGTGTGCTGCACACAGTCAGGGTTTTAGACCTCGCCAAGAAATCTGAACGGCTCTCAGACCAGATCTTATAATCCTGGACAGATCCGATACACAGTGCATCACACTACAGAGAAAACCTCTCAACCCAGATTAGCATGAAAGATGTATAAATGTACAAGTACATAGGTCTCCGTATGATGTGGAACCTGCTGGTAAATAAAAATATATAAAACTAAACACTTAATAAAGACCAAATTTATAGCAGAATTGCCCCCCTACACGTTTTTTTTTAAATAAGATGACATTTACTGCACATAGACTAGCTGGTTGCTAGCTAACTGACCAACCCTCCTCTCCCTCCGCCCCCCGAAGACAACTCAGCCTGGATCCTGACACGACGTGGCGGCTTCTCACAGCGAGACCAGAGCGTCTACCGGCTGCCCATCTTCATCTCAGATGGCCAGCAGCCAGTGCAGACCAGCACCAGCACGCTCACTGTCCGCGTGTGCAGCTGTGACGGTGGTGGCACCATCATCTCCTGCAATGCCGAGGCCTACGCACTGCCCGCCAGCCTCAGCCGTGGCGCCCTCATCGCCATTCTAGCCTGCGTCTTCGTGCTCCTCGGTAACCACCCCGTTATAAATAATGCGATACCAGAGGAATAGTACTTCTCTAGTACCTGCAGCATTAGTACTACTGCAACAACACACAGAGTAATAGTACTACTATACTACCCATAGTATTAGTACGTTTACTACTATGCCCAGAGGAACAGTAATACAGTAGCTCCTGTAGTATTACCACTATTACAACCATAGCCAGAGTAGTAGTACTGCTATATCACAACTTACTTTATTCTCTTAAGAGAAATTTTGCACACACAAGACATAAACAATCATTGTACCTCGACTGAAATGAGATAGCAAATAGCAAAACTTCAATTCACAGGAATATGCCACAGTATTAGTACTCTTGGTACAATACCCAGAGGAATAGTATTGTTACAGTACCTGTAGTATTAGCACTATTCCTATGTTAGCCATACGTACTTTCAACTTTTATATGTTATGTTATAGGAAATAATGTATTTTATCCTCTATGCATACTGAATATATGTGTATCTTTTCTGAGCGTAAATAATAGCAGCTGCTTTGATTAGTATCTCTGCCAGGTTATCTGGCCCGCCAAGCTGTTAACCTTGGAAAGGCATCCTGCATGAGCTCTATATGACCGAGGAAGGAGTAGTCATGACAACAGCAGGGAGGCTTATGTGATTACTAAAATGGTATTATTGTGGTAGCACATGGGTAACCATCAGCAACAGCTCTTGCCTGGTTACAAGCGATAAGACCGATTGTGTTCGTCACAGCAGGCTTGCTGGACAGCACATCCCAGGGCACGGATCACATGATGCGACATGTAACGCGAGAGAAGCGTGAATGGGCCCCCATTTCCCTCTGAGTGTGAGGGCTGCTAGATTGAGGCTGGCAGGCACTGTCAAGGCGTAGAGCTGTGAGACGGCGAATGAGGGGATGGGAAAAAACAGGAAGGACAGTGGAGAGGGCTTAACAACACAGCGTGGGGACAGGAAAATGAACAACAGCTGTTTCAGTGTCAGGAGTTGGGAAAGACTGGATCTGGGTGTGGGCAAGATAGCTGAGGGGCACAACAAAACCTAGCCTAATAAGTCTCAGTAATAAGGCTTAGCTTAAGTGAATGATTGCACCATGAGAGGGTCAGGGTTAGTGAGCTGTATCTGTTGAGGTACTGAAGGAACTGACAAGTTCTTGGGTATTTTTACATGCGAGGCAAGGACTTAATCTCCGCCTCAAAAATCTTCCACAGTTATGACCTTGTTGGTCCTGTCCTTACGGAGCCATCGCAAGAAGCCATACCTTTCGGACGAGGAGGAGAATGTGCACGAGAACATCGTGCGGTACGACGACGAGGGTGGCGGTGAAGAGGACACCGAGGCCTTCGACATCGCCGCCATGTGGAACCCGCGTGAGGCGCACCTGGGCAGGATCCGGCAGGACATGGTGCCCGAGATCGAGAGCCTGTCGCGACACGTTCCACAGGTCTCGGTTGCCGGTGGCGGCGGTGTGCACAGCTACATGCTGGCGAAGCTATTTGAGGCTGACCTGGACCCTTGCGCCCCACCTTATGACTCCCTTCAGACATACGCGTATGAGGGCGAGGGTTCAGTGGCAGAATCACTCAGCTCACTGCAGTCGGCTGCTTCCAATGCCGACCATGACTATGACTACCTCAGTGACTGGGGGCCGCGCTTCCGGAAACTTGCTGAGATGTACGGGGTGCTGGAGACGAGCGGCCCACTCTGGTAGGCCCCCGTCGACCTTCCTGAACCGCTCCCTCCACATTTTCGATCTCTAACCTTCAACTGCGGCCCCCCTACAGTCCAGCTCGCGAGATCACATCGTAGTGGAGGTGCGGACATCCTTCAGTGCAGAAGAGACTGCCCGCCAAAGGCAGGCTTTAAAGGGCCTTAGCATTGTCAGAAATGCCATCTAACCCCCTACGTGACCTTGACCGTGCACAGCAGAAGAAAGTGGCAAGCGGTTTACCAGTGTTGGGAGGGGGGACACAGAACACCATGGAGACAAGAAAGGATGCTGGAGAACATTCACGCATCCCATTGTGTTTTTAGTGTTTCTAGGTAGACCGAGCACTCAAGTACACTTGAGAATCTGGTTGAATCCTGTCAAGATTAGACAAAACATAGGATCATCATCTATTATTTTTCCCTGTTAGAAATGCCACTAATCCAGGCTTCAGTAACTCCCATTCTGGGAAGTCATATCTATTTATTCATGTGCCATATATATGGTATATAAATTATTGGCAAGGACTTCACACACATGACTTTGGGTGGGAAAAAAAACACAACATTCAAACCTAATGATGTACTGTGTTTATTGTACTGGTGTTTCATAGTAATTCCATTTTATGTATATTTAACCAAATTCCCAGAAATTCTAATGCTTTCAGACATTCAGGGAATTCGGAGATTGTAATCCCATGTGGATCTTTAAGGTTGATATCTCTAATGTATTCCTTAGACTTTTTTGTTTCTTTGGTTGAGCCGGTTGGTGCACGGGACTAAAACGAAAGAACAAAAAGAAAACAACATCATCAAGTGACTCATTTTGAATCAAGGAGCAGTGTGCAGACTCGGGTGTCTGTGATCTAGCGATGCTCCAGACGCTGACCTGCTGCACTGAGGAACTCTGAAATGACTACATTAGAGGGAAATTGTTCTGTTTCTCAGAACCGCTGACTCACCCTGCTGGTCCGAGTCTAGGGGATCTGAAGTGTGAGGCCTAAAGAGCTTTCTCTGGAAAAACCGGCTTTATATGAACAAAGTTGCGTCTCCACAAATGCTTGTTCATAAAATAGCAGCCCGCTACTTACACGACAGCAGCGTTGCCATGGCCTCGCCCCTCGACAGCCACCAGACCGCCTGTCTTCCTCTGTGTTCCCTAAATCGAGAACTCTCACCCCACCTGTCCACAGAAGTGCCAAATGTACAGTAAACCTCTGAAACAGGAGGGAAAACAGAGCCGTCCTTTGCAAAGGCTGGTCGAGCGAGTGAGGACCTTGACATGCAGGACCTGTGGAAAGAGGCGCTGGTTTAAGACTGTAGGTGTGTATTTGAATGTACATAGTTTTTGTATATTTGGTAATAAAAACATCTGACAAAATCATCTTGTTATTAATTATTCTACTAACAAAGGGTGGAAAATGGGATACTTCTGTTTTGAAATTAATAAAGAATTCAGTCATGTTGAAAGCAACTCACTGTAATTAATATTAATTTAAGAATAAATAACTAACTCGGGGAGTGAAAATGGAATTGCAAGCATTCCTTTATCAATGCATATGGTAAACATATAACTGATGTCACATTCTCGCATTTCTATGTTTGTGTTCAAGCCGCAGTATATAATCATGTTTGAGTTTGGGTGGACGTGACCAAAGGGTTTGTATATATACACATTTAATTCATCATTAGTCTCGTCTACCTACCCCCACTTCTGGGTTTATTTGCCTATACAAAATTATACTCAGTCTAATAGCATGATCCTGTGACCTACCTCCACTACCATACATTTGTGACAGTATCTAATTACCATAACTCCTTTGTCATGTGACACACCTATACGAGTACTGCAATGGTTCAACCCCTTAGTCGTCTCCTCAGTATGTTACTGCACGTATCTTCAGTGTAACTTCTGCTATTAAGAAGAGGATCGATGCCACACCTCAGCTAAAGGCTTTCAGCGCCTCATTTGCTCCAAGCTCTGTCAATAATCCACTCAGTCAATCAGAGAGTCAGATATCTGCAGAAAGTTGTGGGAAATTCAGGTACTCTCACACACACCACGAGAAATATAGAATCATTAATTTGCTATAACAGAGCACCTTTTGACTGTTGCAAAACCCAGAGTTAGCATATACTAGCATGATGGAAACTTAGGAAAGCAGAACAGTCAGAGTTGCATTTGCAATCAAATCACTTCAACCCCCCTCCAGATGTTAACTGATGTTTGGAGGTTTCTTGAGGTCCCGATGCTCCACTCTTATTTTTGTACTTTCCCATCCTTCCTCTTATTTATTTATAAGAAAATACCAAAAACTATCTTCTAAGCATGAGCACAGACAACTTTGCTGTTTCCCATGACTTTTCCAGCTCCGGTTGCCACGCTTTATCACCCGCCGTTTCCATTTTAAATTCAACCATGGTGTCTCATCCATGACGCAAACCCATAAAGACCAAGCTGTCTCACGCAGACCCGCGAAAGCTATTTATTTGGAAGGGACATCAAAGGCCATATGTGTCGGATTGCCCCCATTGATGACAGCGCTTTCGCCAAATGAACAGGAAAATTGGGAGCCATTCACAGAGGTAACTACTTCAAAACAGAATCACACACTTGACCCCCACGGATGCAAACAATTCTGCTTCCATTTCCTTTTAGACGTAGCAATGCAATTTGCACAACTGAGCTTGTTTTGAGGCTGGGGGTCTTTAAGGATGATTAAAACCTCATTTAGAGCACGGACCAGATCACCCGAAGCCAGCTCATTAATTTGTAATCATGACATTATTCACAGCAAGGAAGTTCCCCTGTAAGTTCTCATTTCAATATTGACATCTGTGGTAATGTGCACCTAGCAACAGTGCTATGAGCAGAAAAAGCAAAAAAATTAAAAACAATGTAATCACAATCCCTTGAAGTATTTTGTGTTGCCATCTCTGATGCACTTGCAGGCTGTGGTAATGTCCCTCTTGGTATTAACAAAATATTTAAACAAGATTAACTTCTCTTGAAGGTAACCTGTTTCAGACTGTTTTGTCCCCAGAGCTCACACATGCAAAAGAGGCTTTCTGGTACCGCAATGTTTACACCAAAGTGGCAGATTGTTTGTTGAGGGTAATCATGGCACACCTGCCATCCCCATCACGCTGACTTAAATCAAAATTAAAAGAAACAATGAATGGATTCTTCAAAAAGAAGTACAGGGCAAAAGGGAGGAGAAGGCGGGAGCCATCGCTATGCAGGATAGTACCAAAAGGTGATGAAGAACAGATTTAATCACATATTTAATCTGATGAAGAGCCCTTGTCTTTGATTCAGCAACCGGGTTTAGAATCAGGCATGAGAGATGCATTTCAATACCTTTGTCCAAATGCAAATACATACAGATGCGAGAGTGGTCTGAGCGGTACGAGATTTCACTGAAGAGATGAGGTTCTGGCCTTGCCTGGTTGTTTTCATGTACAGCATTACTTTTATTTTCTTTCTTTTCACTGCCTCCCCTTGCTGCCTATGTTACATTCCTCTTTTTCGATTCTTTCCTTAACCTGTGTTTACATTCACATCTAAAGAACCAAAAAAGAAGTGTGTCGTAGTTCCGGAACTTTCTTATCAAACCCACCAGCAAGGTGTAGCACTTACCTTAAAGCTCGTTCTCAGAGAAAGAGATTAGCGGTGAGGGGCTTTAACAGAACGCTCTTGAATTATGCTTTTAAAGGTGCCATGGTTACAGTTCAAAGGAAACCAAATCCAAGAATCCATCTGCACACTGGCAACAAAATGACAAGGGTGACAAATTCCATGTTAATGATATTTACACGCTTTTTAAAATTTGATTTAAACCTGTTACTTTCCAGTGCACCAAAAATTAGGAGCCCATGACTATAACACACCCAACCGATATGATCTGGTTTTCATAGCTGGCCACTAATTATCTTACTTCACATTCAAAAGTGTCTGGGATTCTCTGTTAATATTGTCAGGCTGCACTGTGAGCTGTAAAATGTTAAGAGACTGAAACACTTGGTACACTGCATATTATTACCATGTTGCTTGGCTGGTGCCTTTGGGAAACAGGCTTCTTTTATCCATTTGTACAGCTGGACCATTTCGGCTGAAGCTCTTCAGAGTAGGTAGCCAAGGACTCTACAGAAGGGCCTGTCTGGATACATTGTACTCCCAGAATTCCCAGTATCTTTCCCCTCCCTCGATCCCCACTAGGTCGTGGGTGCCTTCTCCAAGTTTGCTCAGTTAGCCTTCCAACTCTATTTCTGTTTCAATTCAAATGTAAAGAACAATTCAGACGGCAAGGTCACGCCAAGCTGTCAGCCGCCAAGTTCGGTTTATCCGTCGCAGTATGCCACAATGCCTCAAGTTTACACCAAGAAAACTCAAACAAACAAACATAACAATTAATCGCTATTCTCCTAAGTAATGTATCTATAGGCCACAGAGGCAAGGAGGTTGTGTTCCCCCAACCAGAAAATACCACCAAGAAGGGTTTTTTCTCTAAGACCTCACTCTGCTCTGCAATCCTGGTCACCTAACTGCATCCTCAAATACCCTGCTGTCTTCCTAACTGTTATTCAACATCATTGTTTTCAATTGTACTAATGAATTTGTCCTGCCCAGTGCCAGCCAGAGGAGAATGGGTTTCCCCCTTGAGTCTGGTTCCTCCTAAAGTTTCTTCCTCTTGAGGGAGTTTTTCCTTGCCACTGTCGCCTTTGGCTTACCCTCTGAGGACCCTGGGCCCAGGACTGTGTAAAGCACTTTGTGACTGTGCTTCTTGTTAACAGAGCTATACAAATAAAATTGAATTGAACTGAATTTTATGTTTTCTCTAAGCATTAAATGGTAAGTGCTCAAGTGCTCTTTCTTTTTCTTCCAATGCCTTATCATCCACATTTCTCTAATTGGGCCAGCAAACCTAGACTGTGGGCCTCTTATTCTTCCTGGGCACCCGGACTAAATTCTGTCTCTTCAGCCAGATGCAGTATCATCCGGAGGAGCCATGGATGATTTTCTCTGGGCTTCAGCACTCATGTTCCCACCGGAGGGCTCTAACTTGAAGGCGTTCATAAGAAGCCCTCAGGCTTTGATTTTCGAGGGGAATCTGTGGGCTGAAGGAATGATCCTTCAATAAATATATTCACATTAGAGTGAAACAAGGAGCTCCAGCAGTGGGGGGTGCACTACCTAAGCTGGCCGAGCGACGTAGCACCTGTACTAATGTCTGTGCCTGCACGAGCTCGTTCTCCTTCCAAGTATGGTGTTTGTTCTCGTTCCACGTGAGGCGCTTGCTCTCATTCAGTGTATGACGTTCAGGTTCCACATGAGGCGCTCGCTCTCATTCAGTGTATGACGTTCTGGTTCCACGTGAGGCGCTCGCTCTCATTCAGTGTATGACGTTCTCGTTCCATGTTAGGTGCTCGCTCTCATTCAGTGTATGATGTTCTTGTTCCACGTGAAGTGTTCGCTCTCATTCCATGTACTGTATGGAGTTCTCATTCCAAGTAAGCTGATACTTTAAATGTAACATCTACCGTCAGAGATTTTTCACAGAACACCATATCTCTACTAAGGTTCACTTTGTATATTATGGCTGTTGACCATGATGTAACTTTAGGAAGCTGATTAAAACAGATGAGCGGTTGTTGCAGTTGGCAGATCCGGGGACAAATTACTCGTGAGTGACCTGTTTGTATTTACATTTTTATGTCAGCGGAGGTTTGTTTTCTGGAGTAAATTCTCCAAGATAGTACTGTGTCCAAAGGTCAAAACTCCCTTCAGACGTCAACCATGCAACCATCGACCAATTAGCAGCTGTCCCATCTTCCCTACTGACTGCACTGCAAACTATTTTTGTTTGGCATTGGGGAGTGCGGGGGGGCCAGCAAGCCTCTGAAAATAACAGAGCTACCTAGCAGTGGCTGACAGGATGCTACAAGACACGTCAAGGCTGGGAAGTGAAACGGATATCCAGTCGGCGTTCCCAATGGACCGGTATCTGTCGCTTGCTGAGTGTGGGACAAGCCATGTCGGAAAAATCGTCGTCGCTAACGACTGCCCAAATTTATACAAGGATCCAGTCTGACAAATCAGAGCTGTTGTTGGAGTGTGTTAACCCATGGACCAGCACATCTGTACACTCCTCAGAGGAAACGCAAAACTACATGCTGCATAAAAGCGACCTTGTTATGATAACACATCCGCTGTGCATGAAAATAGTGCCTGCCACATTCACAGCTGAGAAGTTGGACAGTTCAACCTGGTCAGTCGGTCCCGACTCAGCACTTAACGAGCCTAATTTAGCGAAGTCTGCTTCCAGTCCTTTGGTCCTGTGAGGCCCAGTTTCTGAGAGAGCAGTCCATCAGACCGCACACAGCAAGTATCTTCACATTGTCACTCGGTGAGCGACAGGGAAACACTGGGGAAATGTTTAATGCATACCCCGTTCCCATAACAGCCATGACAGGAGCAGTGCCTGTACAACCTTTCTAAGACCTCACTCTGATTTTTGCCTGTTTTTCTCTTCCTTAAGACTATACACATTCAGAACATCTGGGCTCTGAATTTGTTTTTTTTTTTTTGCCTTTGTATTTACAACCCCTTGCTTTTTCATGCCTTATTCCTCATTTGGCTTCCAAAATGCCAAATTAGGCTCCGGAGGAAGTTTTTGTAGCGTCTTTTGTTTAATCCTCTCCAGATGCTTAATATATTGGATAAAGGCAAACCAAAGGTACCTAAATGAAAGGTCAAACACTTAGAGTTTATTATCAAAGCTGCAGATACTGCAGGTTGCCTTCTGTTATCTTTTAGAGCTGTCGATAATACATTTTACAAATGAATGTTGGACTCAGGCACTTACCATCATGTTCGCACTCTCTGAATTGCTGGCAGAAAATTACAGCATCTTTACTTGTTTGCATGTCCTGTTTATTTAAGGTGTCGAACTTAAGCCCAGTTGTTGTCAATATATTTTTCTGCCTCCGATGGGTGGAACTGAAGGTCATGTTTTGACTCGTCCCAAATGCCCAAAATGGAGAAAATGCCATGGTGTCACCCGTCCCATGGAAGCTGGAAATTCAGAAGCAGCCTCCAGACTTTTTTCCAACATTTCCCTGCATGGCCCTTAAGGTTAATGAGTGCCAGATGCACCCAGGGAGTCTCTTGGCTGGATTTCTGCAGCCCTGGGGGATACCTCAGAAGGACATGTGACGTAAGAAGACAGAAAAGTTACCCTTGGTTATTGAAGGATCACACCATTCCTAACACCCCTACATTTTCCACTCACCACTTTTCCACTATCATTTCCCCATAACCTCCCTTTCAGCATCTCATACACTTCTTAAGGCATATATTCCTCATTACAATGAATCATAATGATAATACACTTCAGCAGCAAAAGAACATATGGGGAGGACTTAACTCAAAGCCATTTAAACCGAGGCACTATAGCAACCTCCAGGTCAGTGGCATGACCCAAGGGTAGGCCACCCATGCCCATTCTCAAAGAGGTATCCAAATCATTCCCTTCGCACAACCCCTGTCTCGTGCTGGGTTTGTGCACCAGAGCGTTGGAACTGGCAAGGTGCGCAGATAGGACATACCAATTATAATCGTGATAAGGCATCGCATCTGCCTGAACAGAGCACAATGAGACATAAAAAGCTGAAAAGGGGTAAACTCAGCAAATCCAGTGGAGTGGTATTAACCAATCAGACATGAGAATGTATTGGGCTCATGGCTGCATTCTAATCAGCAGGCGGCAGATTGGGAATAATGGAAGTATATTCCGGTGCCTATGTGGCACATGAACCATCCACCGTGAGGGATTTCCATTGCTTTGGAGGTTTTCATGAAAGGGAAATCACAATAATGCTCCAGAGCAGCTAGCAGTGCGTTTGACGAAGGAAGCCATTTCATGCGTTTCACTTGCTGCTGAGATCAGACGAAATATCAGAGGGACATCTGACGTGGGCCACCCGAAGCAGTAACACGCAAACAAAACGAGTGATGGGGAACACGTCTGACAAAGGGTGCAATGCTTCTGGAGGAATGAAAAGATCTGCTTGTTTCCTCTGATCCATGAGCTTTGACAGATGTTCGAAGCAATATCGACTAGACCTTTGACTGTAACCGGCAGTCGTTCATCATACAAATGATATAGTGAGAGCATACAGAACTTAGCAGATAACGATGGAACTGTCAGTGACTTGAAATGCGTGGGAGACTACAGCACTGATTAAAAGCCCAAAGGACGAATCTGAATAAGTGTGTGGCAGAGCTATCTGACTATCCAGAGAGGAAGAGATTAAAATAATTCAGACAGGCAGGACGAAGCAAGACCAGAGCACGTCATGTGATTGAAAGGCACCCAAGCATGCTCAATGCTCAGAATGACATGCATTTCTTTTACCCAACAGCTTAAACAGAGAACCTTCCTGGACCTTGCCATATGCTTGATGCACAAAAATATCGGCAATGTTGACATGGGCATAAATATGGCCGGCTTGAGGCAACAGAGTTCCTCTGAGCGAGTACGTGCCACCCTGAAAGTGCAACAAGAGGCTTGGCTCAAACCACAATGCACACGTGAGGCCCAAGCACATGCACACTCTCCTCAAAGTGTTTCAGGCACGCACGCCTCAATGGCTGCAGATATGGCTTTCATTCACCATCCATCCTAAATGTCCCCTCAGAGGGTCAGCTGCCTGAGACTCTGTTCCCAGATGAAGGAGTATTGCAGCATGTTTGTTTCAAATGACATCAGGCCATTCATGCCCCCGCGCCCCACCCTGTGTTCTGTAGTCATCATAAACAATACAGAAAGACAGGAAGCTAGGGAATGCACATCCTGTGTTCTCAAGCAGTGACAGGCCGAGGCGTGGCCCCAAAACTTGGATGTAATATGAATTATGGTCCACTTTAACCACCCCCACACCTTAGTAGCCCCCCACCACCCTCACATTAGCTGACTGACTTCCACCATTAACCCTTGCAAGAACAGAGCTGACAGATCCATAATTCGGATCTCTGGCTCCATTAAAACCCACCATTTGGAACCAATGAGTGTGCCCATTGGACCAGGCCCGTGCAGAACATTCGCAAGAACCGCAAGGCATGGATGTGGAGGTCCAGCAAACTCAGCCGATGGGTATTTAGCGGAGACACCCAGCTTGCAGGCCTCCCCATCACTGTTCAAGGATTAAGCAATCACTTTGACAGATGTAAAGCAGCTCATAAACAAATGACCCACAGCAGAGCTAAAGAAACCGGGTGACAGGTGTTGGGGACAGAAAGCTAGGTTTAGAACCTTGAACTATAACCAAGGAAAGTGCTTCATAAAAAAGCTATGCTTGCAAAATAATCAAGAGACGCTTGCTCCATAAAAAAGCTATGCTTGTAGAAAAACATAGACAGT
>JAACJT020000064.1:13550879-13570753 GCA_009936485.2 Gymnarchus niloticus | reverse complement strand
TTGACGTTTTCATTGATCTTTACTTGCGCCTCTGTGTGAGTCCTTCCACGAACCCGGGTTCGGGGAAAACCCAACACAGGGTGAAAGTGACCGCAACACGTGTAATACAACAATGACAGCTTTTGGGTTGATTCAAGCCTCCTATGTCTGCACAAGTTTTGAATACCGAACATTGTCCTGGGCAGGTGTGGTGGGAATGTGTTATTCTGTGGTGTCAGAGAACTGTTCCTGGTGCCAGGGGAATGATTTTAACAACAGGCTGGTTATTTTGGCAGCTCTTAGCATGGCTTAAAATACCATCCTTTAAAATATGCTTAAAAGGGATGAGGTGTATAGAAAGGAGAAATGTTTTTTTTGTACATGATGCTATTTTTAAAATGCCCTTTCTAGCTCTATTGAAAAAAAAAAATCAAAACAACTCTGTAGACCGAAAAAGGACAAACCAGGGCAGAGACAGAAAAAAATCCTTATTTAATTACTCCTACAACCTCTGGAAGTTAGCATCCTCTGACCATCAGAGTAATTAGTCTTGTGCGGTTGCTTAGAGATTCAGGTTGGGAGGGGAATTACCACAGGGACATCTCCAGAGAAGACCCAAGAGTCCTGGGTAACAGGGGGGATTATGAGTATTGTCCACAGGGCTACCACACCATGGCGAGGACAAATGGATGACCAGGGTGTTTCTTAGCAACTGTAACCAGGCTGCAGAGGCCAAGCAGCAAAGAGGCGCTCCTGTAGCAAAATGTACAGGAGTGCAATGTGACGTGTCATCCTGTTGTGTGACAACCTGTAGATTGGAGAAGCAACCAGAGATGGGGGGACAAGAAAAATGCCAGGCAACCAGGTCTCAACACACCTCCAGAAGTTGAATGGCCTGGCCTCTCGAAATCAAACGGTGCCATCGCACAGCAACGAGAGCGTAAACAGCCAGAGAGTGGAGATGAAGGCTGCGCCAAAGAAGTTTGTTTACACACGCTGTGACTGATCCCTGCCTGGGGAGTTACTCTCCTCATCATCCAAGTGGGCCACTGAAGGCCAAACAAATCGCTTCCTTGCATGGAAAGGAGCCGGTGTGTTTCCGTGTCCTCGTCTGCCTGATTTCCTCGAGGATAACCTCGCTTTAAACCACCGTTTTTCCGATACGTGCAGTAATTAATGAAGCATGGCTTTGAAGACAGGGGGGACCTCCCCCCCGCTTCTGATTCTGCTTCCAGATAGACCTTAGCGTCCCCGCACATTCTGAGCATCTCATTAGAGTGTCCCTCACGTCGTTCGAAAATCTGCCGCCAATTCAATGCCACCGCGGCACCCGAAAACTACTGAACCAAAACCACAGCATCTGTTCAAAAACACCGGTCTCTTTTCGCCATGTTCTATGCCACAGCACCTGTGCACCACACCACAGATTGAGAAGGGGCTTCCAGTCACCCTGACGGCACTAAACCAAAAACTGCATACCTCAGCTATTGGGCACCAAAACCCTAAAATGCCACTCATCAGAAACCACCGCGACATGGAAACAGAATAATGTAAAAATCCCCATTATTAATTACAGTAATCACCAACTACCAGTTAGACATTTCCAGGAAACATAAAAGGTGGACATTTTTCATGAACTAAAAAAAATATTTATCCTGTGTATATCCATATTGTCAATCTAACATATAGCAGTTAATTGAACTTCACTGAAATTCCCCTTCCTTGGCTAGGGCTTAACCTAGCCATAGATATTGATGAAGGGGAGTTATCTGCATACTCACAGCACGTTTTGCTTCAATGGCCTTGCTTATGTCCCTAAGGAGACGCGTTTAATGATTTTGTATGATGCTGGAGCTGCCTTCATCCTCGTAATATGCGCATCTCATTTACAGTCATACAATAATTACTCCAGGGGCGATGGTGTTTAGTGTTTACCGTCTCTGCCACAATCTCTCCCACATCCATAAGCTAGTAATGCAATATTGACCCTTTTAAACCACTTGCTCCATCAATTGCTCTTATACAACCGATCAGGCAAAAATGAAACAGACAGCATTTCTGCCTGCACAAGAACAACATTTTTTCCAAGCCGCTGAGCGCTCAGAAGAATGATGAGGTCTTGTATTGCATATTTATTCTGGATGTTGTGGCCAACAGAAATGGCAGTCATCTGAAGAAGAGAACGCTCAAACGAGAGATTTGCTTCTCCAAGTCGAGCAATCCGCACGCCCATGATGCAGTCTGTCACAGAGATCAGCGATCCCATACACATGCATAACCCTCGTTGCCTCAACACAAAATACACAACTCTTTAAATCGGCAAAATTCAAAGCCATGTACATCACACTTTGGATAAAAGTGTCGGTTATATGCAGCTTAATTAGATAGATTAATTTAATTAAAGCTGCCTGGTGACATGGCTCAGTGAACGACGTGGACTGAATGAAAACACAGCCGGGTGGATGGAAATCCACCACAAAGTGCTGTAACGGTCACGCACCAAGGCACCCAGCCAATTAGGATTTTAATTAGGCCGACTAAATTGGGGGTTTTAGAGGGCCTTCGGCACCCCTCTCTCCTTGGGCTTAGGGAAAATCAGACGGTGACCAGACGGAGGCAGTACGTTTTCAGAAGGTTTAGGACTATGGCTAGGGCCCCATCATCACATCTCGAAACTTTACATATGGTGCAAGTTTTCTACCACCGTAAGTAACTGGCTATCATTCATCTCAATGGCTACTTACTTTTACAACTAGGCAAGTATTGAAATTTCAAACCAGATTAAGACCATTTGTTTCTTGCAAACAAATAAATAAAATTAGATCATTATCGTATTTTATATTATTTACTTAATGAGTGTATAATGAGTAGTTTATTGCATTCAGTCAAGATGGTTTTATTGCGATAATGATAGCATTGAAGGCTAAATATGTCTACTCCTGATGAATATTAAGTTCTTTTTTATTTCTTTGCAAAAAATGTTTAAGTGGGGAGGACATAAAAATTACTAGGGCATCTTGAAATGAAATCTGCCTCCTTGGAATCTAGTCATCCTGTGCTGTTGTTCACTTATCTTCTTTGAGTTTTACATGGCAAACATCAACAATGGGAAGAAATATGAAAATTAATTAGAAACTTTGGATGGAGTACCAGTCAAAACCATGGGATGGAAAAAAATGGACTTTATATTCTCAACACAAACACAAGGTCTGACGGCATTTATCTGTGATGTGGCTTTCCCCAGAATGCCCTGTTGTCAAGCAGGCAAGGAAACAACCATGGAGGGCGTCTTCTCTCCAGCAATAACACAAATATAAAATGTACACACCACTCCGTCTGCAACTCTCCTTTCAGGAAAGTGTGCAAAGGAAAAGGATAAAGCGCCGTATTCTCCCTTCAAGCGCTTAAGTCTGTTTAGCGCACAAGTACTTACGCGCCTCTGAGTTAAGCGCATTCTCCCGCCCGCGTAAATACCCCGCGCACAGCTAGCGACTTCAGAATGAAGGCAGTCTTGCAAAAGAGGCAGTGCGAACTCAAAAACTGACATAAAGGGGGAACCCCCACGGCGATTTCGGATGAAAGTAAGACGTGGAACACGGATATTTGGCTAATAATGTTAAACGAATCTAAAATCCACAGAAAGTAAGAGCGGTGTGGCGTACCTTTAAGGTCGAAACTCGCTGGACAAATTGGACATGTTTGGAAAAAACGGTCACATAAATAATGAAGCTAGCCTGCAGACATGCCGATACAATGAAAAAAAAAACACATAGCATTCATTAAAAAATGTAATGTTGTAAACAACTCCATAAATAAGATACGTCAGTGAGGAGTGGTGATTTTGACGCAAAGTAAAAAAAAAAAAAAAAAAAGACGAAATAATTGAAACAAAGATGTAAATGGGAAGTTGATCAGAATAGCATGACCTTTCCAACGGTATGCTTATGGTCCTGGTGTGACTAAGGAGGCTTATAGAGACTTATGCTGTTCGGAAGGGAAAAGCAGAAGATTCCACGTGGCAGAGAAGGAATGGATTTGAAGAGAGGGACTTAAGATATCCATCAGCATTCAATGGGACACAACACATAAAACACCCAGGAAATGATGTAGACACTCTAAAGACTAGTGATGAATCTCAGTCAGACTGAATTTTATTAATAAATTGAGCAAGGAATCTATACAGATGTTCAATTAACCAAAACTGAGAAGCACTATGAAAGTTTCCAAACTTCTTATTTTTGTCAAAAGAGGGGTGCATCACTGATTGATGGTGGTTTGTTGAATATATTCATACGTATTTATATATTTTTATTAACAGCTGCTTAAAGCATGTAGTAACAACATAGTTTTACCGGAAAGTGCTAGACCATTCCAGTTGACTTTTGTGAATAATGTCCTCACACACGTTGGCCTTCTTGGAAGATGGGAAGAAAACATTTATGTTAAAACAGCCCAATTAACTGATTAGTATCTTATCACTGTGAAAATTCAAACAGGCTTTCACTTTTCAAACGCGGAAAGTAGAAATCCAATCTAAATATTGTTAAACAAACTGTCGTTTTCGTTGATTTAGAGAGATAATGTGACAGGATAAATTATGCAGTGAAGAAAAAACACTCAAGAGTCATCAGCTCCGTGGCATTAAAAAAATGACAGTACACTAATTCCAGTGCATGGAAACAATGCACCAATTCTTTTTCACTACATTAAATTAATAGATTTTTTCAAACACAAAGTGTTAACATAAAGCACCGAGAAAAAGGTCAGAGCCCTTCTACAAATCCCATTTCATGGTATATCAACTTTAAGATTTGCCACTCTGACCCTTGATGAATATTCAGAGAAGTACATTTTTCACTGACGCAGAGCACTAAAATCTCATTACGTCTTTGTAGGAATTATGACCCATGGAGGGAAAAACAACCATTCCCTTCGCAGGTTTGACCCCCACATTAGTATCTGTGAACACCGATGTTATGGTCGAGCAGCCCATTCACATGTTTGCAATGACATGGCAGGGAAGAGGGTTTGAAAAGGTGAAAGTTGACCTAATGTCTAAGGGGTTACCACTAATTTGCATAAAACACCTGCAAATGAAACAGATGAAGCTCTGTGCACCAAACATATTTAAGCTAACTTGCATTTTAGCTTCTCAATTGATCTTTTAGTGCATTTCCCAACTACTGCTTGACAAGCAAACACGCATACATAGTTTTATAATTTTAGTCATGAATGTCAATGGATATTTCACTGATATAGTGTTATCTTTCCCAGGAAGGTTGTGGTTTCCACTCCCTCTGTGAGCTTCCTGTAGAATATCTCCATACCTTAATGATGTGCCACCTCCTCTAGGAAATCATTAATGCCTTAATTTCAGTACCTTTTCAACCTCCCACCTTAAAGGAATTTGTATTCCATGGGGAGTCCACTTCAGTGAGTTAGTTAACTAAGAGTAATTAGTATTGTTTTGATGTACATTTTCTCTAATTTTGCAGTCCATCTTGGCTAAGAACCCCAAGATAAGAGGGAACTAGATCCGAAATGAAAGAGAACCCAAATGTATCGAAAGACGGATTCAGGTGACATCTTAATATGGACTTTGCAGTGGATAAGTCTGACAGTAAGTGTAATGAAATTTTCCACCATTTTTCTTCCCACTCGCACACCAATGCTAAGGGCAGAACACTTGATTTGGTTTCAGCACAGCTTGTCCTACGACCGGAACGCAACCCTTCGAATGATAAACTGCATCTGAATTGCATCTTGGCCTCTGGAAAAATTAAAGCCCTTGATTTTCTATAACAAGTGACATTAGGAGACTTCGGTGGAAAGTTGATTGCAGCTCTTATGTGAAGCGAAGACGGCAGAGACCGTAAATTCGCATCAAGTTGCATTCTGGTACCCAGGCAACCAAGCTTCCTCAGACGCTGTATTCCGGAACCTACTCTTACCACATGCACTAATCAACCTTTCATTTCGTGCACCTGCACACTTTAAAAAAGAAAGCTTTTAAATGTCTCTTCACACTTCACCAAGGAGGCTAAAAGGGAAAAAGCAGACTGCGTTCCAGAGCACCGAAACACCATTTTTATTTTATCATTTCTTTTTTTGCCGTTCACTTTCACCCACGTCCGTCTCCTGTGACGACTGACCTAGATACATACCAGCAACAGTGCACCTTGCCGGGGAACCGGAGTGGTGTTTGGTCAGCCTCTGTGTGACACATTCAAGGCTATTTCGTCCTATGGTGACACACATGCTACAAACACCTGAAGGAGGGGCTAGACCGACAATGGAGATATGGAGGCCATGAAGCAGATGACGATGATAACAGCGATGAAGACTAATTAAGGCATGCAGAGGGGTCGAGCATTCCGTAAAAAGCCAAGCAAGTATCTAAGTAGGTTTAGTTTGTTTCCAACCTCAAAGAACGACCAGAACTGAAGTCTTTCAGGTCTTGCTAAATTTGCAGCAATAGAGGCAGAGAGTACATTGTTCGATGAGCAAAAATTCAAGGGAGTGATAAAGAAAATTTAAGTGGGAAAAAAAGGCTTAAGAAACAGTAAGGTAAGGACAAATTAAAATCCAAGACTCTGGTCGCTAATCAGCAGGTTCAAATCAAGGACCTCAGCCATTAAACAGCAATCCTGCTTCCCCAAGCACACAGAGCCCCCACATTTGAGCTGGATTTACACCTCAAACGGTGGCCGTTTATATAAAGAGCGACTCCATCCTCAATCCTTTCAAATATTCAAGGAGGTTTTCAGACTTGCCGTACCGTAGCAAAATGTCCTTTGAAAAATTGATGGTGATTTGATTCACCACGGTGGCCCCAGTGTTTCACCCCAGCCTTGCACAAAAAAAAGAACTAACGCATCTTTCTACTTCGCATTTTTTAAAATGAAAAAACAGTGCGAGCGAGATTCTAAGATCCCTCGGGTAACAATCATCAATCAAACGTCATTTGCTCCAGCCAATGACCCGCCACTAGTCCCTCCTCTGACAAGATAGCAACATTGTCTCCCGCCATAGCTTTATTACTTCCTTATCTGCAAACAGTACTGACATATTTTGCAAAGCCTTTTGTGCTTTCCAGTGGGATGGAGGGACTGTCTGACAGCTATAGACAAACTACCACTGTAAATCCCTGCTACCTTGTGATAAAAGCCACAAATTATAGCCCCTGGCTTGCAAACATGCGTATGCGAATCATTTCTGTTTGTTGCAGAGGGAGGGATTGCAAGCAACGATGCGGAGCAAATTTGCTTGGGTGCTGCCTTGATTTCAGTTTGTTACTAAACAAACAGCATTAGAGATTACATTTGTCTGGAAGGCCATATATGTAAAACATTAGAAGAGTTACTTCCTGTACTTGTTTTGGAACAATATATTGGACAGAGTTTTAGTACCCATAACATTTTAAAGTTAAGGTAATTCTTGATCAGTCCTGTCCTCCTTGGATGGAGGTTCCCGGCACAGGACAGGAAATTACCTCAGCAGGACCAAACTAGTGGGCGAGGTTTGGCAGGTGACGGCGTGCAGCTCAACCGCGACAACGACGGTCTCATGACCCGCTGAGCACGTAGAAAGTGAAGTCGGGCAGCAAGTGGACAATTTGTCCGAATTACAACTCGATGCTGGAGCCACACTTTCTCCCCACAGATCACGTACAGCCCCTCTCACCAAGTCCAACAATGATCCTGCAAGCAGAGATAAAGACATTTCATAGATTAGCAGAGACAGCCCTTCATAGCAGAACATGCATGACCGCCCCAGGCAGTCTAATTTCAGCAAAAACATCCGTCGTACAGAGCATTAATTTTTAAAAATTTTTTTTTAAATCCCTTCTGGGGTGACAGAGGCACCCCACTGTTCCCTTCCTTTCACCTCACATGTTACGTTACAGTGATTTCAGCTCAAATGCCTTTTTTTCCCCCCACTCTTGGTTGTAACACATTGTTGTTTGCCTTCATTTCAGCCAGGAGAAACTTTGCTTTCATTGAACTCTCAGTGACTTAAATGCCCTCTTACCCTTTTCTACCTCAGAGAGGGAACGATTAATCCATCTCCTTACAGTTGCTCAGCTCAGAAAAAGCATCCTGGTTCATCATAAATTTAAGCACACTGTTAAATACTCAACCCAGTCATTCGTAGGAAATGGGTCTTTGATAATAGCCACTTTCTCCCTTTTAAGAATGGAGTCTAATCTGGGTTTCCTTGATATGACCTCTGTATTCTGGCTTTGAGATCAGACATCACTCCAAAGAGAAAATGCATAATTACAAATAGCAAGGATTAATTTTACCAGGCAAGACACTACAGTCCAGCACCTGGTCTTCAGAGAGGATCTGAAGGACTGCAGAGAACCTTAAATGACCATTCAACTTCTTAATGTACACCATCATTCATTGTCACGCGATACACGACAGCACATGGACACAAACTTAAGAGGCACAGTGACGATTTACTTTTTATTCAAAACATTGCAAATGACAAAATAAAAACACCGACTTAAGGACTCATCACCAAAAAACCTGCTCGTGTCAGACCCGATCCGCATCTTTACTGAGAAACACAGCAGCAAAGACACGGGGGGAGTCACGGCTCACCTACGGGGGGGATTTGATCTAAGGTGGTATCAGGAGCCTGGTCCAGACTTCAGAGGACGTGTACATGAGCCCAAGGGAGTTTGTTGTTTACTCAGCATTGTCTGTTGGTTGCACCTCCCATCGTGATGTCAAGGCAAAGGAGCCCACTGAAAGACCGTTCTTTATTGGCTGCAAGCACTTTGTGATCAATTGTCAGGCATCCCGAAGGATGTCACAAAGTTAACAAGATAAGATACTTCACAGACCCTTCCCCCAAATGATTTTAACAATTACCCACATTGTTCAAGGCAATACACAACTGCTTTGGAAACATGGTACCAAAACAAAGAGCGAAAAGATATCAAAAGACATTAGAAATAATAAAGAGCCAGAAGAACAAGGCATGAGTCAAGCATGTTAATTTCCAATCGGCTGTCATTTCATACTACTGGATATTTGGCGGCTAATCATGTGGGGTACTTCTTCCATGTAGGTGAAAGAGTCGGGGGGGGTGGGGGGGTGGGGGGTGGCAAAGAGAGAGGGAAAGTGGGAGGAAGAAGAGAAAGAGGCATTCTGGAAGGCACACATCACAGTCGGGTGCAGTGCTGAAGGAGCAGTGGCTAGCCTAGGACACACAGGAGTACCCGCACAACAAAGCATTTAGCCTAAAAGTCTGTAAACGTACAGAAATTTGAATGGACACAATACACAAATGTAGGTAAGAAAACAAACAGAATCTCCTTTCTACATTATTACTTGAACATTGAAGTATAGTCATCCCAAAACAACCTTAAAACTCAGCCAACCTCAGAAAAATCAGGCACACCACTCTCACGCCACTCAGAAACAACGGCCGAGTAGCGAATAGCAAACCTCACATTCAATCGCCCAGGCAGGTGGACAGGCTCCACTCTTCCAGAACTTTCCTGGGCAATTATGCCCATAGCCAGGAGGTCATTGAGGACCGCAGGCATGCTGAAATATTCTCTATTGTATTTTACTACAAGACAAAAATCACAAATATAAATGTAACGACACAACCTCTGACTGTTACTTCTGACCAACATTTATATGAGAAGTGCCTTTAGAAGATGACTCGGGTCAAGTACAGGTCCAGAGGGGGTGTGGTCAAAGACATCCAGTGTTACCACAGAAACAGCTTCCAGTGTTTTTCCTACCTCCACCTGGCAACATGAGACCATAAACACTTCACAGCTAAATCCAAGTTCTCAACAGAACGTAATTAACCTGTTCAAAAATTCATGATACTGCATCAAATCAAAATTATATGTCTAAATTTATAGTCGATAAGACCTTCCCAGCACACACATCCACAAAGACAGCCCATCCTAGCTACCCAGTGGGCACTAATGACTGAAGATACTGAAAACGGGCACATTACAGGAAACACCGCGTGATGCAACCTAACATCACGCCGGCCCACGTTCTGAGTTAGGGACGCTTCATGCAGAAATCCGGTTCTTGCCGCAGAGAACACTGAGCCGCAGATGGCTCTGCTCAGGCCAATTTTAATTGGCAATCAAAAAAAAAAATGTTAAAAAATTGATCCGGTTACAGACCGACCCTTTCCAATTTCTCTTCAAGCCAGATAATCGATTCCACACTCAGACACACGGAGACCAGGACGGATCGACTCTCCTGTACAAAAACAAAGTAAGAACCAGCCTCACTATCGCAGCCCTGGAAAATAACCAGAGACTGCCTACAGCATCCATAAAGCAGACAGAGGTCCTCAAACAGGCAGTGGAGTGAGACCATGCGTTCTCAAGCCTGCCTTCCTTACGGAAAAAACCCACAGTCAAAATACGGAGGCCAAACTAACTGCCCTCCTTTACATGCTGGGAGTGGCTCACTCCAATCAAACACACACGCACTGTTTTCTCTACAACACGACACATTTCAGATGAGAGGCAGTAATGTAAAGAGGAACAAAACAGCGTGGACCTGTATAAACATTCACAGAAAACAGATTCCACATTTCAATTTCACCACCCCTTTTCGTTAAAACAATGGGTGCAACAGCAGCACTGGACAGAGATAAAGAAGACTCAGTTCCTACTAACGTGGACCAAAAATAGGGGTGAATCATAAAAACAGAATGGGGTGGCCTGACTAAATGGGCTAAAGAAGTTAATGTTTCCCTATTTAACCACCAAGCACAGTCCACTTGCTCTTAAATGAGGAAATGGCACACCCCCCGTCTGTAATATACTTTTATTATCGAGGCCATCGTGTTCCCACTTCAAATCGGTGATTCTCATCTAAACAATGGCATTAAAAACACAACTCTGCCTCCATCTTCCACACATAAACGTGCAACGCAACACACAGAAAGAAGTCAGCTCTGGAATATCGATGCTAAGCGACGTTTTCGGGAAATTAGATTGGCACTGACAACTCCCCCTAGGGAACAACACTTAACGTCAACTGTAAATAGTCAGATGACTTATTTTTTTGTACAAAACAGATGCCGCACTCAGATACGTCACGTCTCCGACTATTCAAGGAAGACGCCTAAACAGTACGACTTTTTCTACAGTTTACAGGACACAGGCATATAGTACCCCAGTGAGGTGGGTGTCAGCATGACGGTGAGTTTCCCCGGTCCCTGTTGTTTTTTAATTTTATTTATCTCTTGCAAGGCGACTGGGAGCAGACTGGGAAAGGTGCGTTTGTGCCGTGTTATTGCCTGTATCCCAGCAGCCCCTAGGCCCTGAGGGTCAATGGCAGAAAGAACATCAGTCTGCAGCCTGAAGCCCTGCCTCCTCAACGCTCGACACAGGAGTCCATACGGCAATCCTTTTCAAACCAGTTTCCTGCTTTTTTCGGACAGGGCCGAGCGGGTCGAGGGACCTCCTCAGCCGCAGGAGATGACAGTGAAGCGCTTGGAGATGCAGGACATGTTGTGCAAGACAATGCCCAGGAGAAAGAGAAGGACACAGGCAACCAAGACCACGGTGCACACGCCGGACCAGGTGGAGCCCTTGCGTGCCACGCCCACGCGCCTCTCCATCCCGCCTTCTGGGCCCACCCCCAGGGCGGGCGTCTCCTCGGGCACGGCCACCACAGCCATGCCCTTCTGCTGCCCGCCAGGAAGGAGCCGGCAACCCAGGTCGCCCGGCAACAGCGCCCGCTCCTTGGCGATGGGCAGTGGCAGCATGTAGCAGCCGTTGCTGGGCAGTCGAATGAAGACGGGCGTGTGCTCAGAGGCATGCGGGATGGCGATGACGGAGATCACGTCTGGGTCGTCGGGGAGCTGGGACACAGAGAAGCCAGCGGGCAACCTGGTGACACCGCGGCACCAGGGGCAGCGGATCTCCTTCTGACTGGTCCTCATCTGGGTCAGGCATACCGAGCAACATGTGTGCCGGCAGTCCAACAGCTTGGGCCTCCGCCTCGGGCTGTAGTAGTTGAAGCATATCTGGCACTCCAAGAGGGAGTCTTGAGAGAGCGTTTCCATAGCCAACGCTTGGCCCAGGCAGCGCTTAATGTCCGGTTTCCCACTCAGAGCGCCCTCTGGTGGCCAGCACTCAACGTCACTTACGGAAGAGAGGAGAAAGAATGGATCCGGCGGGAGAGGCAAGAATCCGTCAGACTCCAGCCTATCTTCTGTGCAGGGGTGGTCCGTGTCACGCCGTAATCCACGTCACATTGTCCCGTGACCTGCAAAACAAGCAATAATGTTACACAAGATTACGTCTTGCCAAGAAAGATCCGCCAGGGATTATTTGGGTGACTTGTGTGCTCAAAATCTGATTAGGAGGGGCCTGACTAAAGAGAACAAAGAGGTCGGAGCAGCAGGAAGCCCTGGGACACCCAGTCACACTCCAGTGTGTGTTCACTTTTAATGCTGCTTCACATGGCAAGTGTTGGGTCATATGACCACCGCATATTTCCTTTTGTGACTGCTGCCTACCGTCACTTGCAAAGTCGCTTTGTTGTTTTATTATTACTATCATTATTTAAAACATCATGGAAACTGTATCCCTGATTTTCCAGCAGAGTGGCTCCACGGTGGACGGCTGTTGCTCTACGCCCTGAAATTACCCAAGAGGCCCTGCAGTGATCCAGCCGACTGAGAAGGGAAAACAGCAAATAAGGAAGTGGCTGATACAGACAGGGCTGGGGCAGCACAAGCACCCACTAAAGGAGGGGAGAGTGAGACACTGCTGAACCCAGGAGGGGTCCAGGGAATACATAAAAATGCAAGCAGGCTTTGACCAGTAGTCCAGAGACAGTCCCAGATGAGAACTCATCCACTGTGCAGCTCAGGTCCTCCCCCTGCCTTCTCTGTCATTTTGAGGAAATCTTGCCACCATTACTGACCTCTTACTTCTGGCGCCGTCACTTAAGTGCCGTGTGAACGCTCAATAAACGCTCACCTTTCACAAGATAAAAGGTCGCTCTCATTTGTATTCGCCAAAACCTTTCAGCGGCAGACTACAGTCCGGCACAGCGCCCGAAACAATAAATTTTTGAATCATAAATAAATCATGAACAAAACCGCTCCTCTCATGACTCCCTCCCTTGCAAGCAAGGCAACTCCCTTGTGTGAGCATTCAAACAGCTCCCTGGGTGAGGCTGTCGATAGCAGGGAGGCAGTCAATCAAACTCAGCTGTCGAGGCATTATGCACACTTGCCGGAGTAGAAAATGTCAGCATCCATAAGTAGCTTAGACTACGCCGAGAAATCCACGGTAAATTGCCGACTTTCGGCTCCACGGCTTCACCAGAAGCGCTCGCTCGTCTCCCTTTTCACCGAACTCGTCCCGATTGACCTACTTTTCCACCTTTTGAATGGTGGAGCTCGAGGCGATGACGATTTCCGAGAGCGCCGGTTTCTCGAGGTTCAAGAAGAGCCCACACTTTTAAGAAGCAGCAGAGGACATTTAATGAAGCCATTAATAACTCAAGGATGTTCTTCACCTTACCTTTAACACTTCATTTTCTTCCCCCTCCGTTCTCCTCATGGCTTCACCTCCCTCACTCTCTCCACTTACTTATGAGGGCACGCATCACAGTTCACACCAGACACCCCACGCTGACTTTGTCACACCAGTTTAATGTAATCTGTTTTGCTTCAACACCACCCCGCCCTGTGATACCTCTGAAACTGCTCTTGGAATCCCTGAGAGATCAACACTGAGCCGTCTGGAACCATCTGGGAAGCTCCATCAAGTCCTGAGGAAGTTTAATCATCACCCCAACTCTTTTCCAACTTCTTTGAACTACAGATCAAGGAGCCCAAGGGAGAGGCAAGGCAATTAGGACCGAGGGGGACAAACCTGAAACCCGGGCGTCCTCTGAGCCTCAAACCAGCTCAGAGATAATCACACGAGTGAACCACAGAGACTAGATTCTAGAGGACGTGTGTTGACATGGTAGCAGCTGCCAAGTCTCAACAGAGGTGATATTTTGGGAATGCTGCATTCTTAGAACGGAAGACCTTGCTCTTAAGTCAATCTGACCTGAACTTGGTGGTGTAAATTTACAACCTACAAACATGTAGACACACACACATATGTACACAGCAAAAATCTAATTATATTTTAAAATTACGCAAAAAGCTTTCAATGGATCACTGGCGGCACCATACCACAAGGACACACAGAAGCAGCCTGGCCAGCAGGAGGCACAGTGGTTAAAGCAGCATTGTCACTGGAAGACTGGATGTCTGACAATAGGAGGGAAATGTCTGTTATCACTTGAGTGAAACACAATCTAAGCTGCTACGTAAACAGAAAAAAAATAGACATGGTGTCGTTTGTGCATCACAAAAGCCAAAGTAATAAACTACACAACACAAACTCAGACGTACAATCAGTCAGGGAAATAACAGTGGGAGGCACTGAGTCGGGGACTGCACAGTGAAAATAGAGGGCCTGTATCCAGATAAAAGGTGAAAATCCAGGAGAAATATGCACACATGGAGCTACCAGCAGCCCATCACCTTCTGCACATCAGATGCTCCCCCGGCCCCCTCCGTCACCACTGCCACCATCACACCTGCTGCCAGGGTTCTGGAGTTCAGCCCTGGTGAAGAAAAAACTCACTGGAGCCATGAGACAAACTTCTCTAGCGCATTTGGTCTCACAGCCGCATTGTTTACAGCGGCCATTCACTGTCAGGCCCACCTGCCTCACGTGACCGTAAAACACTTGAAGGAGATCCAGGGGACTTCAGAACATTGGACAGAAATCAACACTGCTCATTTGTTTTGGGTTATTCGTTCTCATTTTGTACGTTTTGCTTCTAACGTCCGCGAATGTTCGGACTTGTAAACGATAGCACCCATCGTCTTCCACTTCTCAAATGAAACCCACAGAGACACAGAAGAGCCAGGCTGGCAATCAAACACACAACTCAAGAGGTGTGGGATCACGGCATTACACGCGGAGCCCCTGTTCTGTTCCTGCAGTCTTCAGATGGTGAGAAGAAAAACACAACAAGTGGGGAGGCAAGGACAAACCCGTGTCTGTTTACAGCAGTTTAGCATCATCAAAGAACATTTAAAATTATTCACCTTCACAAATTCCCAAAGCTCAGATGCAGGATTCGCTCAACAGGGCACTGAGAGGAAGCTACAAGGAACACGGAGAAGTAAAACACAAGACAACTTCACGCAACACATACTCACCTTGGTCGCAAACACTCAAATGCCAACACCATCGACACACGACTCTGCCTCAGAGGAAGCAACGAGCCTCAGATACGGCATGACAAGCAGCAGCCATGAAACTGAGGCCTGTCATAGTCATCTGTAATTTTTATTTTAGTTGCTTAGACTTCTGTCAAAAGCAAACCGTTCACTTGTGCTTCATGCAGCTGGATTTGTCAACACAGATAGATGCTGAAGATTCTTCTCAAAGGTACTCCAGTAAGTCCTTCTCCTCAAACTCAAACCCCGACACAAAGCTGCCAGATTTCATCTCTTCCAGTTTCGCGGCACACCGCCTTTAGGGTTGGTGGGAGAAGACTGAGCTTTCACGCAAAGCACCATCTAAAACTGAAACCAGCTCGGCCTGAAAGCTTTTGCTAATCAATCGTCTCTTTGTTGACAACGCAAACTCAAGCAGCCTAGATGTTACTAAGAAGGTAGCTTTGTGCCAGTAAGACCTGCAGCCATCTTCTATTCTTCTGATACCTCATTCATACCAATAGACGTGCTACACTCAAGCTAATGACCGTTCAGAATTACAACAGCACGGACCCCAACGGAGAGTAACTTTCAGGTTTTGCTCACATTGCTTAATTCACCTCCATTATTTTGTTTATTGGGTGCTTGGCACAGCTTTTGTTTTTGCCAACATTTTATTCTGGTTATTGTCCTATTTACAGTTTCATTTAACTGCTTTGCTGAGGGGTAATCGGGTCGCAGGTAAAGCTCTTTAAACACACTAGACCTCTTCCATCCTTGTCTCCCACTGAGACTTTTACAGCACAAGCTGACATTTATCCCCGCGATGTTTATTTACTGGTCGAGAGCACAAATTTTGCTTTGGGGGGATTTTGCCTGGCATTTTGTAAAGTAAAACATTTTGTTTCAGTGGGCACGGTGGGTGGTAGACAGAAAACAACCACACTATCACAAACACGCAAACAGGGGGCGCCAGAAAGGCATCTGTTCTAGCGGTGTTGTCAAAACCTAGCTCAGAGACAGGGCGTTTGAAGTGCCCTCCAGTCGGCTGAATAGTGTACTTCACTCTGGCAACGTGTCAGTCTACCCCCAACGTACAGAGCCATCAGTCAACTGATGCAGCCCTAAATGCACGTCTTCCTTAGACAACATGAACGACAACGCTCATTTTACCCTTTAAAGTCTCCACACGCGCCTAAGAGTCTTAGATCCACAGTGTTCGCAGATCTTACGAACACAATCGTAATTGTAATTACAACGTAGCAGACAAAACATATGTGACTAAAATAATTACTGCCAAGTGCAGCACAAATAACAGTGAACATGGACCATTTGAAAGGGCTTTTTAGATGAGAGCAGTGGTGAGACTCCTTTGGTACATCTGAAGCCCCTGATAAATCCAAGGGTCGTAGGTTCTGCTCTGTCCCCAGTCCGCCTCCATCTTCAGATATCATTCATCTTCCACCGCCCATGTTTCTGACACGGGTTTCTGTTCTGTGAACTTGGACACGCAAGAACGGTTTCAGAATGCCAGTCCTGTGTAAAATGGCTTTCAAATGTACCCCTTCTCCTGATACACTTCAAGAAGGAACTGGGTAGAAGAAAGGTATTTTGTGTGCAGTACCCATCAAGGGAACATGTCACATTTTAGTGCCGGTAGCACGGCACAGAGCCAAACCACTTTGGCGAGTAAATAAACAGTGCTGTTAGGGGTAGAAATGAAAAATATACAAGATTATACGGGTAAAACGTGCCAGTGTTAGGAAGTTCAAAGGGTAGTGTCACTCTAAACGTAAGGCGTTTTCGAAGAATAAAAATAGAATACCGCAGACATGCACTTCCCCTCACAGAGAGGTGATTAATCACAGCAACACCGCGATCCAACTCCGCTTTTCTCTGTCGTCCAAGCCCAGAGAGATCCCCCCGCGGCACGGCGCCAGAAAGGAGGAGCTGTGAGTACGGGAGGGGTGTGAGACTGTGAGGGTGCAGCGGAGACAGATGGATACAAAGACAGGTGACAAGTAACTAAAAGGGAGAAAGACAGCAATAGAGGGAGAGAGCACAAATGAGAAGTGGAGGAACACAGAACCATATTCCCAGACATTTCCAGCCAAAATCCATTCACAACCACAGCATCTGCAAATTGCTTCCCAAATAACTTTCCCCATTGGACACTGACACTCAGGGTGTGTGCACAGGGTGGGGACAGCACACGTCAAAAGCACGTACCCCAATGGGTGGAAAGACTAGAGAAGTTGAACCAGCCTCCACCTACCAGTTTCATCCAACCTAGCGAAGTATGCTGAAGGTGCTAAACTCATATCTTCCAGAATGGGCTGGGGATATGTAAGGCACCAACTCTCTGTGACTCCAAACCCGTCCAGCTTTATCAGGGAGGTACCTTCCACCCAAATCCAAAGCCTTGGTCTTGTTCCCCGCAGCCAATAACTTTCCTGCAGAGTACAACTTTAACAAAAATCACGGACTCGTAAAATTTAATATTCTTACCACCCCTGGTCCCAATGAGATTACCTTTACAATTCAGCTGTTTATACAGCTAGAGTTATTCAAGTTAACTACTAGTGCCATATTAACCTGTAATGAAGCTTTTTTTTAACCCGTAGTGTGTCAGATCCACTACATGTGTACCTTACATGTGCTTAAATAAAACATTTTGATTCCTAAATTAATTCCTTTACATTACTTCTATTTTTCAATTCAATTTTATTTATATAGCACCTTTAACAAAGTAACATTGTCATAAAGTGCTTCACTTAGTCCTGGGCCCAAGGTCCCCAGAGAGTAAGCCAAAGGCGACAGCGATACGAATAAACTCCCTCGGGAGGAAAAAACCTTGGGAGGAACCAGACTCGACGGAGAAGCCCAACCTCCTCTATCATGCATGCCTATCTATCAAAGCTTTATCCACTGTGAAGACAAACAAACGCATCATGTGACCTGCTCTCATCTGTGATGCCCTGGCTTGTTTTGAAATGCAACTTTGCTTTCTCAGAATAAGGTGGAGTTCTGTCACATGTCACCAACCACGCAGGAAGAACAGGCAGAACCTTATTCAGGAAACAGCAGATGCACATCAGACATCGCATCACCTTTGACCCTCCCACAACAATGAATGTGGCTCGGATTTTCCAAGTGTGCCCTAGAGCCCTCGATCACACTTCCCATTCCAGATCAGCCGATGGACTTATGGAGCACAAAGAGTTAAAAACGCTTTGCATAAAACAGTATCAGGAGTACGTCATCTGCCAGTCCCGCCACCCTGTCCACAATCCTCATTGGGCTCTGTGGGTTAGGACTATGTACCCCTGTCCAGAATATTGCTGGCTGAATTCCACATCCAGCAGAGTGACTATGTCACTGTTGGGCCCTTGAGTAAGGACCTTTCCCCCTATTTCTCTGAGGATGCTGACTGACCCGGCCTCTGACCCCCAGACCTCTCACCCATATATGGAGAGCAAGATGGGATATGAGCAAACTACCAAATTTCCCCATGGGAAAGAATGAAGTCCCATTCTGTTTGTTTGGTTGCTGCTGGCCAGTGTTGACCTGAACTCTGCTAATCAGAACTGGAATGCAAAGAACTCATAATAGCAGCCTAACTTGCAGCCAACCTGCAAGTTAAAAAGGATGGGGTATACACGTTACATAAAAACAAACCTAACAGTTAATAGGTGCGCCCGTATTTACAAGATAAATTTGTACATAAAGTTCAGACATTTATACAATATGCGTTACCCAACATTACCTTGAAGGCAGTTTTGATGAATTAGTGATTTCCACAAAGTAGTGAGTTTTACTCATGTAAAATAAACAATGTTTACAGAGATACAGAGCAGGTAGAAAGAACATAATCTTTGGCACAGAGTGATGAGGGAGGATCAAGGTCAGAGATACAGACCAAGGTCCATGTTTGAAGAGAAGTGTACCGTCACCTCGACGGCCAAACAGCCGACACCCACAGGCAGTCTCCACCCAATTAGAGAGCAGCACGGTAGGTGGCACTCTGTGGGGCTTCTACTTCTCGGTGACTCACACGCTGAGGGCTACCTTCTCATCTCCCAGCCAGAGAACTCAGAGAGCCAGGACCAGAGCCAAATATTCAGCCGCTTGCAGTAGGGCTCCAGTATGCAAAAACAGGCCGAAATCTCTGCTCAGAGAGATTATGCAAGACGTGAAAGTGGAGCTGTCTGCCAAGCGTGTTCTTCAGGACGCGGAATCACCGGGACCAGAGGCAGCTCCTGCTGGGCAAAACCAGGAGAGGTGGGAGGAGGAGGAACGTCACAAGAAACCCCATTCCTACCAAAGTCGGTGACCAAGGAGACCATTTCTTTCTCTCATGGTGTGTCACTACTGTCCACGATACAAAATAAATACAAGTCCAACTGCAGCATTAAAGGGGCTACCCATACCCACAAAGGCCCAAACCGCCATTTTTAAAGCGCAAGCACCCCCGATCTCTGTTAGCTGTTGGCATCCGTGTTTCTAGCCTACCTGAAAAAGCAGCCAACGACACAACCTCAGCAGGTGAAAAAAGGTCAAAATTGGGTTGTATTTTTACCCCGGGACAAAAGAACATACATGGGTCATTTATAAGCCAGAAACGGCAGCGACATGCCAAAGTGTGAATT
>JAACJT020000064.1:13531616-13550779 GCA_009936485.2 Gymnarchus niloticus | reverse complement strand
TTTTTACCCCGGGACAAAAGAACATACATGGGTCATTTATAAGCCAGAAACGGCAGCGACATGCCAAAGTGTGAATTGAGAGGTGTTTTACTTCGATTCCATTTGCTCCCATCTTTCATTGCGGGTTTCTAGGACTGTCAAAATTTGTATTCCCCAACCAAGCTTCCATAAGCGAGTAGCTCCGGCGAGGCTGTGGAAGTTCAATGGAAGCTGGAGTCAGATATAAACATTTTTCAAAGGGGAAAAAGATCTTAATGAGGAAAATACTGAGAGCTGGGATTTGCACGGACAAAATGGAAGTGCAAATTATTTCTGTGGATCCTTGGAGGCTTTTCAGCAATTAATGTCATTTAACGGGCAGCTATCACCCCCCGCTCCATCTCAATCTTGCCCCAAGCGACTGCATGTTCCGTAAGGAGAGACCTGGTCGACATCCTCGCAAATCCGGGCGCAGCACGCAAACGCACGCCACCCGCGGCGCTTGTGAAGGATGTGTGTTTATGTAAAGAGACAAGCCAAAAACAATGAGGACGCTGTGGGAAAAGTGCTTACACTCGTGGTGAAATCGGGTGGAAGAAAACTACGAGCAAGTCATACTTTTCCTTTCCCATGATTCCTTGGAGTAGAACCCTCTCCGTCATGGGAGATATGATCACACTGGCACTAGTAATAAACCAATACAAGTGTGCACTATGCATAACTGTACATTCTTTTCCAGGATCAATTCATGAACATGAATTTTTTAGGGCTGCCGTTGGATGCTTCTGGTTCGCAGTCAAGCTTTCATCTTCAATTCAGCAACATATGGCATCATCTGGCAGCTTGACAACTTTTAGAAAGAAGGTGTGTAAAAGGTAGAACATAAATAAAACACTCAGCCTCAAGGACTGTGAAGGATGGTCACACTTACAAACAGCGATAAGGCTTTTCTGCAAACACGGTGCTTGTTAGTCGCCATTACCATGGATGCGCACTACCCACGTCACGGAGAAGCACAGTCGTTTTTCTAGGTGCTTCTAAATGACTCCAGATATTATCCATGAGCCTGAAGTACATCAGAAGTTAGGCACAGGCCTGGTGAGATATGGTTCGTCCACAGACTGTCCCTCATCTGACATGCTCCTCAAATTTTGTCGGGATGGAGATAGAAGTGGGACGGGGCAGTTCTACTTACTGCTAGGTACAAAGTTTAAGAAGGCACAGATTCCAGCTGTATAAGCAGCAGTCGCTGGATCATCTTAAGGCTACTGGGACGATACAAGCAAGGTGTCCTTTAAGGAAACTCTTTAATGTCCTTCCCCTGAGGAGCACCGGCCTCGGACCAACAGCATCCCCGTCTGACCTTCCCCGATATGTAAATGCCAGTCGGACCCGTTAGCTCGATGCTGCCCTTTCATCCACACTGCTCCAAGGGCATCGACAGCATTCTGCCCTGAGGGGCTTTGGGAGGGGGTCCATCAAATGCCAGATGCAGTGGGCTGACCTTCAAACCTCTATGAAAAAAAACGCCGGTCCACCATGACCACCAGATGGTTAGGGGACTAGGAAGTGAGTGGAATCATGACTAGAGGAGTCACTCTTTCAGATCCCAGGTGAACATCAGAGGCAAGGGTACAAATTGGCGGGTCAAACTAAACAAATAGACGGATATGTAGCGGCAGTATCATTTTGAACTCTGGGGCAGGTGATGCTCAGTTTCCAAGGCAACCCCAAAAGTAATTCCAGGCACCGTTGATACATCATTCCATTGAAGTGTCATTACAGTATACTGATAAGGAGCCCAAGGGTGACATTTGGGAATATAACTTTACATAAATATCACAACGTCAAAAACAGATGAGCTTCGAAGTGCACCTAATACTGAAGGTGGCACAACCAAACATGCATTTGTGACCTTCATTTGAGCATAGAACGTGGAAAATGTGTACGGGGCCCAAATGATATCAGTGATGGACACAAGGAAGAAGATGGACAACCTGGCCTCCAGCAATGACGGCAGACATCCACGGTATGGCGGGTCATCCCATCATTTGGCAAGAGGCAGTGAGAAGACACAGAGAAGGTTCTAGAGCTGAAGTAGGTGCTGGTCAAGGAGGACAACAATCCCCCTCCAGTAACGTTCCGGGCCTTACTCTGCTATTCCAGAAATTTCATCTGAGGTCATGTCCAAGGTTCAGATGTCAATCAAAAGGATGACGTCAAAGCTAAATAAGGCCAATTAACCAATCACAGTCCCCAACTCACACGTCAAAATGACATGTTCTAAAGTAAATGGCCAGCTTAACAAGTATCTTCAGGGGTTCCGATACTTCTGAGAGAGAACTGACTAATGCCACTAACAGGAGTTAGGCCTACCATCCAGGTTCAGTTCTGACTACTAGTGCCAACTGTGCCCTTTGACCAGACATTAGACATGCAATCCTCCACTCAGGCTAGACCACCTTTCTAAGCTCCTCGATCTTCAGCATTGCCCATATAAGATCAACTAATAATCTTTAGAACTGAAGTAAACTGGTGCTCCTCAGAAAGTTAATGGGGGAGGAGAGTTAAAAATAATAAAGGGGGGGTAGTCCCCAGATGGACAAATGGCATGGGTTTCTAAGTCTCAGAATCCCACAGCTCGACTGCAATCAACACCCATAATCACGTGATCTCCAACACAGCAGCCTCAATGGGTAGCCAAGCTCGTCTCACACTGACAACTTCATGCTTGGAAATGACTCCTTGCCCAACCACCCCCTCTGCCCGACATTGTATGCATATAAGCATGGTAAAATAAATCACACACCACAAAAAGACTCACAGTTCACCAAAAACAGACAAAGGAATGAAGACCAATGGCATAGACTCCAATGTACAAATCACTGGCCTATATTAATTCCCAATCTGGGCCCCCCGAACCCAGCACAGCTCCCAGAGAAGTCATGGAGGGGGCATGGGGAGTCCACATGATGGAGCCGTGGGACCTCAAATGATGACCACGGTACCTCAGTTGCTGACGACTTCAGGGTCCCCAGCATCACTGGCAGACCGCCGAGCCTGGGGGAAATCAGCCCTTTCCCAGTAAATTAGCTGGCTAAAACTGCTGAGCTCTTAATTACATTGACTTTAAACTGAATTATACGCAAAGAGCGCCGGGCGCAATAACTAATACGCGTCACGTCGCTTTTGTCTCCCCTGTCACCACGCATTCATTAGGCCCGGCTCATTTTGGCGGCGGGGGGGGGGCGTATAACAAGACTGAGGGACAGCAGAGAAGGCAGACTACAGACAATTTAACTGTTGAGCCATGGATGGAAAATTCACTGGAACCAAACGGCATCACAAGTACAGGCTCCACCCCTTCCTCAGAGCAGCTGTAATGACTGCGTAACGACTCACCTTTCCCTCCAAAGCCACCTGCCCACTCTCCACTTGACTTTAGAGGGTGATGTGGGGGCTCCTGTTCACACTGGGTCATACAGTATTACAGTGACGCATTCAAACCGCTAGCCAGTGGATCATTTGTTCAAATCCCAGGAAGGTGTCTGCTGTTGTACTGCAACGTTACCTTCTGCCCTAGAGATACAAGCCACGTGGTGTGTAAATGACTATGGTGAGACATTACATGGAAAATATACACACAGGCAAGAATTACCAAGCCAGGGATGTTGATTTTTATCCTTAGTGTCTCCAGAAGTCTCACATTATTCACTTCTGTAATAAGTATAACTAGAAACCTAACTCAGAAATAGCCAGTACTTCCTCCTTGTGCTACAACAGCAGCTGGGTTCAGAACCTGCTTTTGGTTAGCTGACCCACCCCTTAACCATCGCAGCACAGCCACATTCTGTTACTCTTTTTCCTGTTCAGTCCCCCCCCCCCAAAGGCAACACGACATCACTGTAGCAAAAAGCAGTTACTACCATTTAGAAAGCTTCCTTCTTAGATTGTGGGATGCACACACCCGCCTGTGGGGATGCTGGTGACCTGCACACATCGAAGCACTGGCTGAGCATGGGGGTACCCAACCCCTTGAGATTAGCATCAAGGGTTGTGGTGTAGAATTAAAAAAAAAAAAAAAAGAAAGAAAAAACATGAATTAAAAACACTGAGGGTGCACACACACACACACAAAAGCAATCACCCTACTAGTTCGGTGCAGAATTACTGAAGTGAAAATGCAAAAAAAGCAAGACAAGACAAACAGCACATGTATGATAACTGTGTGGTCAAGAGTAGAAGCTCTGGAGGTGTGATTCATTGCAGCCCCACTCTGAGGGTCCTGCTCCCAAACCCAGCTCCTGATCCCATCGTGACTCACACGTCGCCGTGGCTACGGGCAGCCAAATGAGCGAGCGTGAACCATGCTGAGCACCGTGGGCCGGCGGTGACAGGAAAGGCTAACATACAGGACCTCATTCAGGTAAACAGAATTTCTCTCCAGAGTTAATTTGTTTGTTTAAACATCTCCCTCTGTATGACCTTGCATCCAGAGGTGGCTGCACTAGACAATTCAAATCCGCTCCACTCCGAGCCATTATAACATCACCTCTCCCCTGCATCCAACTCCACGCTGTGGAACAGAAATAAGAAAGGCTGCCCTGCCCTGTCTCCACACCCCTCCTGATGAATGATCCTGAGCTTCAGAACAATCCAGGCTCAGGATTTTAGCGCTAGGCGACCCAACCATGGCACGTAGTTGACTCACCTCTAGCACCTCTTCTGCCTGCAGACAGAGCAACAGTACGTGAGAAGGAAAAAAAAAAAAAAACACTTCCTGTCATGTCGAGGCAGAAGATGACAAACAAGTGAGTCTCCGATTCCTCCCCGGGGCGTGATATACATACACCCTGTCCCCAGACATTTCTGCTCTCCACTGTCTATCAATCCTTCCACTTGCTGCGTCTCAGGAGCGTAAATCCATCGTCGGTTGTTAGTCCTTCCGAATCCAGCTTTGAGGTTCCTACCCCACTGGGAGGGGCATCTAAAGTAAGCTCTGGATGTCTTGGCTGCTTTTTAACCTCGGTAAACTCAGAAACAGAACCGGCAGCTACCAAAGGAACCCAAATGTCAGCACTGCATTTCGGAACACACCCTGAAGCCCACGACTCACCCTTATGAATGTGGCCTGAGTAGGAACATTCCATCAACCGCTGATTCTCATTGCAACTGGAACGCCGCTGATGCCGATTTAAAATGTTGCCAGTGAGGTAACCAACTAGTGCACTTACAAAGATTAAGGTGACAGTTTTTTTTTTTTTTTCCCCAATAACTCACTTCAAATATGTACTTCTGCAATTCACACTTGAACGCCATTAGATTGTTCTGAGTGTGAGTGTCAGCTAATTGGATCAAATACATACATGTGTGCCACTGATTTATTCCCTTCATATTCTTTATATGCACCCCTTTGACACAGGTGACCTTTTCAAATCAGAATTTAAAAAAATAAATAAATAATAGCTAACGGCCCAAGTGAAAATAATGGCTGTCCACCCCGTGAACGGCTAACAGGAAGCTGAATGTGACTGTGGTTCTTCATCAGATCTGTGCCTTTTAAAGGTATGTCGGCTGGTGCATCCGTACTTCATTTTTCGATGTTGTCTCAAAACACACAAGAACACGAGACAGATGGAAAGACACAAGAGTTTCTCCCTTCTCTTCGGGTTCCACGTCTTTGCAGGACCAGATAGACACACAGACACATGTACACACACCCCACCCGACTAGAGCAGGCCCAGGATGCATAGTGATTCTTTGGCAGGGAAATGCCTTTCAGATTCAGTGTCTGTACGGTTTGGAAATGAGTGATTCACAGGATAAGTGTGTGTGTGTGTGTGTGGGGGGGGATTAAAGGAGGACAGCATTTACCCAACTAGAAAAACAGACCAGTGGGCATGACAGAAAAACAAGACAGACAAATCTACGTTCCCCTTCCTGTTGAGCCCCGTCTCACCACTCGGATGGGGACTGGACCCCTCTTCCTGCCGGGAAGGTGACATTTCAAGGCATCAGGCAGACTCAAGGCCCATTAATAACCCAAACGCGGCAGGACTGGTGTTGACAGATGGTAGCAGATGTTATAATTTCAAAGTGGGTCAGATAGCTGGCTGGCTAACCACACAGCACGCCGCAGATCAAACACACGTCCGCTCACCAGTGTTTGCCGAAGGAACCCCGACAAACCGCCAAGGAGAACGGCAGCTGTGATGTCCAAAGACAAAGTGAAGAGCACCTGCAGTCGATCCCGACTACATTTTTTAAACTGGCTTCGTTTCAGATAAATATGGAAGGTGTGGTACATGCTCAATGCTGCGCACTGAGAACAGTGTCATTTCCCGAAACTGGATGCAGCTTATTATGGAGAGTGAAAAGGTCAGGTGACTTCAGTATTTGCACAACCACCCCCCCCATTCCCCCTCCAAATGACTATTAATGCAGTGTGGATTTCAATATCGTACCTCACCTTTGGTTTTAACCTCAGGTGAAAATATTATCACCTACCTAGACAGAGGAACCGTAAAATTCACCACCCACCTGCAGTCCTCGCCTCTGCAGCTCTGGAAAGAGGCATGTCCTTTGCAGAATGTGAATCACCCCACGCTCACTCCTTGCACCTAGGAAGAACCGCCCAGCGACAAACACTACCCCCACCCTACCCAGTTGCCCACAGGCTGCTCAGCTGCCTTGTCGCTGTGGAAAAGAAAAAAAAAAAATTGCCTAGTGATGGTCTACACCAGTCAAGTTACAATCTGAGTGCAGCGTGAAAAGTAACTTGGACATGATGAAATGATCACCACACACAAATTTCAGCTTTGCTACCTCTGAGGACTTCCTGATCTACTTAAACAAACCTGACCCTCCCTCCAAAAAAAACGATGGGCTCACACAAAAAAACATAAAAGACCATTGTTTTCTGAGAAGACTTGGTTTTCTGTTGCCGTCGTGTGTGTGTGTGTGTGCGTGCGTGTGTGTGTGCGTGCGTGCACGCACACACGCGCGCGCGCGCATAGAGACACACATGCACACACATAAAAGCCTGTGAGAACCAGACGCCGCTTCACGCTTCAGCATCCCATGGGCTCTGCTGCCCTGCGATGAGTCGAGCCGTCCCTTCATCAAGGCTCATGGCAGTCTCTCTAATCCCCGGGCGCAGGACACCCCCAACACTACAGTGCCTCTCCTCCTCCGTGGGACATCGGTTGCCCCCAAGGTCAGCACTCATGAGTCCGAGAGGACGGGAACCAGTCAGCGTGGGTTCGTACGTGGAGTCACAGTCCGCTTCAGGAAGCCATCACACCACACAGAGAAGCAGAAGCTGGAGGATGGCAAACCCGCCCTGCAGCGCCAATCTACATAAACCCGTTATTCATTATTATCTTATCCACAGTTTACACACAGACAAGCATGGAATCTGCTGCTAGACTCAAACGAAGGCAGGTCACCCTTTGTATGTACATTTACTTTGAAGCTAACGCCCCCCCCACACGCACACATGCACAAAGCCAGTTTCAGAGCTGAGGAATAAAATCTAACGAGGACGCCACCCTTCATTCCTCCCAGCGAATCTACTCCTACACATGATCTCCCACAACCCACCTCACTTAAATTTTCCTCCTTCATTTTCCAGTCCCCTGAAAGGCCAATGTCCGATTAGGGGCCTTATTTTTGGTGGCCTGAATCCGCACCGTCTCCCAGAGTCTCCTGTAGGGCCATGATTCAGGAGCTTCCAGGTGAGGCTTCAACGACCACCGATAAAAACGGGAAGCCTCCTTTGCCGACCGAGAGATCTTAAGCGGACGCACCATTCTCGGTTCAGAAGTACAACGCAATTCACCTCTGTAGCTCGAACACAAGCAAACATGTGCTGAGGAAAAAAAAAAAAAACAACTCGTGCAGCCATCGAGTCTTTCTGCACCGTTTAACAGTGAGAAAAATCTCCTTCAGGCAAGTGATGCACAAATGAAGTTTCCCTGACACATCAACGAATCACGAAAATATTCAAAAGACCTAGAGATGAAGAAACACATTAGACAGAACAAAAAACAAGATTCAGAGCTGCGCGTTATTCTGACTCTCTCTCTCTCTCTCACACACACACACACACACAAATGCATAAAAAAATTATACAACATTATCATACCATCTCCAGCCACCACCCATAGTAGGAGCAGAAGGTCTTTTCCAGCAGTAGGGTTAACAAAACAATGGCTATCAAGAAAGATGTTACCCAGCAGTCTGTCAACCCCCAGATTAAAAGTACTATTGATTTGCCGCGGCTTTTCAATTTTCCAGACAGGAAGCAACAGTAGGTCTATAGTGCCGCCCAACAGGAAGTGTTTTACATCGCGGTTTCACGCTTCTAGTCACATACGAACCAGAACTCTACAAAAATAAAGGTGGGACAGAGATCGAAAAGCAGTTTCTGTACAGGCAGAAAAACAATCCCCATTGCAGGGCCACATCTGTTCTGACCAGAATTAAAGCAGAACAAACTACGAGTCACCAATTATGTTGATTGATCTTGCAGCTGACTCCTCAGATACCAAATTATCTTTCCAGGGTCCCAACAACTTTGCACACAGGACTAAATGAAAATATTCTAAAAGTCAATGTTTACAGAGTTCTGGGTTAATAGGCTAGGGCACAGATTCCCGTCTCTATGGAACGCATGATGACGGAAGCTAGAGGAGCAGCTGCACGACTGAGATGAGAACCCAGCACCCACGGTCCACTTCCTTAACTTATGGGGTTTGAACCCCCCACCTCACCTCATCTGAATTTGGTTATTTGGCATAGGCCACGTAATATTCCTTCGGTTCTCATGGAGGATAAACATTTTGCAGAAATAAATCTTCTCCCTCACAAAGGTCAACTCTCCCATATACTACTGCTTGCCATCTGCAAGCCTTGTCACATATATAGTTAAGTTTAGTAAATGTATATATTTACACTCATGAACATTTCAGGCAGTCCAATAAAATCGTCATCTTTCACGTGAAAGTGAACAAACCAAAGTAAGGCCACTATATATTGATCAAAAGCTAGTACAACTTAAGACTATAGTTGTTTCATTTTCTCAATTACCAAGTTTTATATTACATTCCATACATTTTAGACAACAAATACTACAGAACATTAACATCTTATTGATACTGTGTAAATGTTAATGCATTGCGGTTACATAAAAAAAGAAAATTTGCCCAAGATATCCAAATAAGTCTAAGTGTGTATGGACAAGAAATATTTTTAAACCATGATTTAACAAGAACTCCCAGAATGCAACGTTGACCACGATAGAAAAGCAGAAGTCAATAAGGTGAGACTCCAGCCACAAAATACCCGAGATGCTGCATACCATTTTCTGCTGCCAGATGGGAACCAATTAGCTGTCGGACTTAGAAGAAACACTTGGGCACCCAAATGAAGCCCAGATGCAAATGGGAGGGAAGCCGATCGGCTGCCATTTCTGCAGGGAGAACCAACAATGACGCGGCGGTGCAGCGTAACGGCAGGACGGGTGGCGTTCGTGCAAGGGCGCGACCAGGCACTAGCGAGTGCATTTGTCAGCGGGGCCCGTGCTTTTGCTCATGCACGTGTGTGAACATGCATGCACAAGATTGCGTGTGACTGAACTGCGGGCAGTTTTTTTTTTAGACAGGCTGTACAGGGTGGATGTGTTTGACAATGTGGGGGAAAAAGGCAAAAGTAATCACCCAATTTAAGAAAAGACTAAACTAATCATTTAATCCATTCCAGAACGAGAAAACTAACTATTTAATCCGTGTAACATTGGCAATATGAATCATTTAATCCACTTTTATTTTGATTGTTTGCATTTCATCTGTCATCCAACATGGGGGGGGAGGTAAAATAAAAAACACTCGAATTTATTCCAAAACCCTAGACCGACTATTTGGAGATGACAAGTCAGTCTCCCTCAACATGCCCCAAGCATACATTTCAACATCCCCAAATTCACTGTCATGGTCAGTGACAGGTTCCACGTCCAAGCCCACCTTGCCTGTCACATGTGTCAATCAACGCCTCCTCCCCGTCTATAGGACAATTAAACCGTGATTAAAAATGACATACATGATGTAACATCAAATCCACCCTCTGCTCCTTGCAATGTGAAACGAGGGAGCTGAACCAGCGTGACAAATGTCCGCCTTCCCCTTAAAGGTACCGTCGCAGGCGCGGCAGAAAAAAAGCCACAAAAAAAAAAAAAAAAAAAAAGACTCGTTTTGTCTTTTTTTTGCTTGCACTGGGTCATTACTTTTGCCTTTTTCTCACACACACACACACACACACACACACACACACACACACACACACACACACACACACACACGACCACCCTTGTGCACACTTGCATTCCTGCAAGCACGGGCCCATGTTTCATCACCGCTTCCTTGGTGGGTAACACTGTTCTGCTGCAAGGCACACAGCCGGATAAATCAAAATGTTAACTTTTTACAACTGCATGCACACACATTCCCGAAAAGACACCAACTGCAACATGCAACACTTTGCCTACTGCATTGTGGGAAGCTACTGGAAGGGCCAGACCATGTGGGTGCAATGCCATACTAGGAGAGGGAGGGGCCTGCAGCTATACCGTGAAACACTATGTGTATAAGTGCCTGTCTTACAACTTAAAAAAAAGGCCAAACACTGGTTCCTAGATGGGAACCATGACAGCACATCCTGTAAAGGTTAAGGTTGCAGTGAAGCAAGTCAGGGTGGGTGGGGCATAGCAGTGTAGGCGGGGCTGCCAATGGAGTCAAAGTCATAATTAACCATGCAGAAGACTAAACAGAAGTGACTGGAATCTGCCATTTGACAAATTTTTCCACAAAGACTTTTGAATTCCTCCAAGCAGCTCACGGAGGTGTTTGCTGACTGCTCTGCTAACAAACGAGATCCCAGCTGGTTGTCGGGTGGCTACGTAAGCCGTTTAATGCTGAACACGGGACACACTGCCATGCAGCAGATAAATCCGGCATTTTAGGATGCGTTAAAAGCACAAAATGAGCAATCTCCATTAGTCACAGGCGTAGCTAGACGTTAAAAAAAAAATCATACATATCTCAGATGTTGTTTAAATTCAATTTTATTGAATAAAAAATCCCATCAGCATAATAACAACAGCAGCAGAAATCTCATTCAAGGTGTACCCCAGTCATGTGCTCAATGTTTCCTTCACACAACCTTGACTTAGGCTAGCAGTGAGAACATGAATAATAATAATAGTATTAACAACATCATCATCATCATCTTCTTTCGGCTGCTCCCGTCAGAGGTCGCCATAGCAGACCAACTGTCTCCGTCTCCTCCTGTCCTCCGCATCCCGCTCTGTCGCACCAACCACCTGCATGTCCTCTCTCACCACGTCCATAAACCTCCTCTTTGGCCTTCCTCTTTTCCTCTTGCCTGGCAGCTCCATCCTCAGCATCCTTCTCCCAATATACCCAGCATCTCTTACCAGTCATACCGCCAACATTCAAAGTTCCTACCCTCACTGCCACTTTCCTAACCTTCCTCCTCTCCTCCTGCCTCCGGACACGCCTTCCCCCTCTTCTTCTCCTTCGTATAACAGTAGCTCAATTTCCACCAGCACCCTGTTAGCTAACAGTACTGGTGGCGATCGTTGTTAACCCGGGCCTCGACCGATCCGGTATGGAAATCTGTGTTGTTGTCCGCATATTTGATTTGGCAAAAAATTTTACAGCGGATGCCCTTCCTGACGTAACCTTAACCATTTATCCAGGCCTGGAACCGGCACGAAGGAATACGCTGGCCTGTGCACCCCCAGTGGCTGGGTTAATAGTAATAACAACACCAAATATAATAACAATACCATCAAATTCATTAATGTTCAAGGGCACAGAGCAAAGATGACTGTAGGTGACTGGGTTGAGTCCCACAAGTAGGCACTGGCCAAAGATCTCCATCATCCAGAACCATGTGGGGTCCAGAGGTAAAAAGGCAGGCCTTTGCTTTGCAGGTTCACAAGAAAAACCCCGTCATGCATCACCAATGACAGCAGGCGACAGGAGTGACGCAGTGGCTAATTTCCATGTGCTCCAAGGTCACAATCCCACACAGGCTATGCACAGAGAAAAGATGGTGACCCATTTGACGCTCATCTCATTGTGTGACCCAGTTCAGACAGACACACTGTTTAGAGAAAGCTAATCCAGACGGCAAGGTTAATTGCAGTACCACAGTTTGAGAGCGGCGAGGATCACACACTGCAAAAACAACAGCAAGTTACCGTGGTAATCTCCAGCACGAGTAGCAATGGGCTTGTTTGTGTAACCCTCCTTCATATCTCAAGCAGGCAAAATACTTGTGATAGTTGCCACAGGGACACACAATGCATTTTAAACAGTAATACATTCAAAAGGACCAAACAAAACAAGAAGCAGGGGATTTCAAAATCAGCGTGCTTCGTTTCAGTTTATTTCCATAATCGATTGCCACCAGATTGCTAATATTTGTACAATTTTTGGAGATTTTGCAAAGAAACCAACAGCACAGACAGGTGGCCCCGTTTCGGGCGCAGATCTTTGTAAGCCAGAAGAACCTCAACAGCTCTCCAGACATCAAGCTCAGTTACATCCAATGGGTGAAAACGGGACAGGTCAAAACGGACCGAATACGACAGCAGTATGGGGCGATGCGTTGGTCTCCGTATGTGCTGATTGTGAAGAAATAGCTCAGCAAATTCAGTTATTATCCAAAGGAGGCTGTACAAGCACACAGATCAGCTGCATGCTGCCCTTAATAGGCCACAGTAGGGCCAGGTAAAATTGGGATACAGCCAGTCTCTCTCCCTCTCTCTCTCTCTCTCTCTCACACACACACACACACACAATTTATAAGGAACGTGAATCTGAAGGGAAAACAGCTTCATAAATGTTCCCCGCTTACCTCAAACTCCTAAAATGAAATGAAAACTGCAGAGTTGAGGGAAAAGGCCGCCTGTTAATACTCACTACAATGTTCCAGTGGGTAAAGAAAAGACCATTCGCACACTAAGCTGGTGTATGCAGGCTTTTATCATTCCTAAGTAGAGGAAATTTGCATCTTAAGTCCTTTTAACAAACAGCGTGAAAATGTGATGAGATATTTAAATCGACAGTGCCCACTCTACCAAGATTACCCAGGCATCGAGATCATTAGTAGATTCCACAGAAACCAGCGCAAGCACAGTGGACATCCAAGTAAGATAAGAGTTCAGGGCTAATTACATTCAGTGCAGACAGCAGCTGTGCTTCAACACGGTAAAGGCAAAGCAGATGATTCAATGATACGGGGGTAAATTGCAAGTTAAAGATGAGGCTTCGCTGCTACCTGATCATGCCATTGTGTGTCCTATGTCTTTGCTGTCGGCTATACTAGGGAAATGCTCAGTTTGGTCCTGCAGACGGGGGGGTGGCAGGCACGGTATTACGGCCGATCTTTGTTCTCACTGCATACAGTCTGGTGCGGCAATGACAGATCTTCGCGTCCACACAAAGAAACCCTGAGCCATTGTCGTCGCTCTCTGCTTCAGGTACAAACTAGACGAGCTGTCACACGGAATCTCCTGCCGCGACAATTAATGTGGACTGCGATGCACAAAGCTGCGATCAGAACACACCCCCCTCAAAATATAGCGCCCTTGTCTGGTTACAATGTTTCTCTGCAGCTTTCTTTTTCAAAATAACCATGCAGTTGGGCACGAAAGCTGGAAGAGACGTCATACAGTAAGTAAGCAGCTACGAGCGAATGAAACTTGGAACAGAAAGACCGACACGCAAGGCGATAAAGCAGGAGTGACTAATTGACAGGGCACTTTATTATCAGTAAGGCTGGCGATCCGCTGGAAACACTTCAGACGCTTTTGACACTACCAGCGATGACATGCACGGAGTAGACGTGGGCGATGTCGCTGTCTGACCACATGCACCATGAGGCGCAGCGATCGGGTCGGGGGTCTCCGAGTTAGGTGCGAAACGAGGGAAAGCACTCACCTATGAAGCCATTCGGCATGCATGACGGAGGGTCCACTTCGGACGCTTCTCTCTGCTGGTGACGAACGGATCTGACCGGTTCTGCTTAACACACACACACACACCCACTCCACAATGCTTAAATGTTTCTCTTTTCTTGTCTTTTCCTCAATCCATCTGCACCGATTCCCTCCCACCACGACGCTCTCCCAATCCGGGACCAGATGGACTTCAAGTGGGACCGCCCCCCGCACCGAAGCCACGCCCACACAGCACCACGCCCACAGGCGCTACGTTTATGCGTCTGGCAAAACTAACGGTTAAAACCCGCTAGACAGTCGATGGTCCACGCAGATTTCCAGCATGGCTTTGTTGAAATTATAATGCCTTAGACGAGTCTTTGTAGCCGATATTAATTTACATTCACTGTTCTTGAAATCATCTTTACATTTCTTACCTTTTCCTATGGTGAGTTGGAAATTTGCGGAGCTCGGTAATAAAACGTGAGTTGAGCGACTCCGTACTTTATGACAGTTGTTTTTCAACCAGGATATAACTTTTGAAAGATTCCTACTCAAAGGTACAGCGAAATGGATCCTCTCCGATTTGACGAGGCAGATTCAGGACTTTGTCCTTACACCGTGTACACACCACGCTTTCTCTCGCCCATTTCAGGCTCAGACACGATGCCGCATATTTTCATATCTTTTTCTCTATTATGCATTCTGCCATCAGAGCTCTTTCTGCCGAACAAGCTAGATTCCCGATGTTGCCTTTCCTTAAACGCACACCATTTTCAATATAAAGATGACAACTATAAATAAATGTACAGTATGGCCGTAGAAGCGATCATCCGAGTAAAAAAACCGGCAAAGGCTTAATTATATTAGAGTAGACTGGCGATTAATAACATAACCAACAGAGAAGAAACAGTTCGACCTAGTGCGCTTGTGTGAAATAGGCATTTGTTACCCTTACCTCAAATAAGCACGGAGGTCTAAGTTTTTAGGTAAACCTCTAAAACAATAGAATTTGTTTTGGTCGCAATGTATGTTAAATAACAACGTGAAAACCAAATTATTTATGCCTACAAGGTTGTCTGTACCAGATTATGGGTATAGAACGCTGGTGCATGTTTCAGCAAGTAGAAAAGTGCCAAAATGTCGCTGCTGATTAGGCCTTCCTGAGTTTTTGCAGGTGGCTTTGTGTGCTCCAGTAATTAATCTTGACTACGGTTTATGGTTATGTGACTTGGTCATGACGGCGTTATTAATGCATTACTTTTTTACAACATGAATTACTGTAATTCATTTCAAAGGGGATTTGATGGGTTTCTTTGGATTCAGACAAGCGTTCATATCCAAAGAATGTCGCAGAAAAAATATGTAGGCCTATGATAATCTATCCATTAATCCTTCCACATTACCAGTCGCCCCTCTCAACTCCGACAGAAAAACACTATGGAAGATGCCTCTGTTTTAATAGTGCAGACTGCGATGACAATTCCGTGGCCACCATGGAACTGTCATCATAGACTGCGCTATTAAAACAGAGAGGAATGCATGGAGAATGGCTTGGCGGTATCCGTTGTGTTTGTTTGTGCCGCACTGCCGACAGCTCACTGCGGTTGCATGTGCAGAGCAGCCTGTCAGACCGCCAGTCATCCGTCGGCGCAGCCCAATTACCTTGCCCAGTAGGGCAAATTGGCATTCGGAGGACAGTGCATCACCGTTCGTGCTTCACCAGACAGGATGTAGCCGGGTCTGGTCCCCTGTGGTCAGAAGGGGACGGATCTGCCTGTCCTTCATTAGTGGATCGTTGTTAAGAAAGACAAGGATTAAAGTTGCAGGAAGCTTTTGCCATGTGGCATCCCAAAAATCTTTTGACATCAAGATTTTCATCAAGCTCCATTAAACTGCCAGTGCTTAATGCTATATAGTAATGCTGTCTCTACAAAAGCGTAATCGCTGATGTCGATTTTGTCTGATATGACACTAGGACCCACAGCTGAGCTACACAGATATACTAGCAGGTATTTTCATAACACCCTCTAGTAGGATGGATGAACCCTTTATTCCAGCACCCCCCAAAACAAGGATTCATTATAAAAACAGTCACTATATGTAAGGCAGGGGGAATAACAACATTTATAAATAGCACTCATTGTTAACCGTCTATAGCACAGTTGCTACACCAGTATCATTGCAAGTTTTGCATGTGCCTTACTAGGAAGTGTACATTAAAATTGCATGCACTGCTGTCTGCTTATCGCAAGAAACACATTTGCATTTGGTTGCTTAGCTGGCATCTTTATCAAAAGCCACTTATGGTTTAACCCATTTATACGGCTACAACTCACAGATGCTGAACTGCAGAGACTGAATTTCCAGTTAAGGGGGACAGTCCCTTGTTTAAAGCGGTACTGTTTTGTTTGGGTATGGGACCCGCCAGCTTCGTTTTAAGTCCGAGGCCTGGTTCTGGAGCTGCAGGGGACTGTCCTCGTCCACCTCAGAGCCAGCAGGGGGCGTGCTTTGACACTGGTGGGGCGGTGTGAGTGGAGCGAACACCTGTCAGTGCAGATCGCATTATCTGATTCAGATGGCGGAGGTGGCATGGATTGCGACCCAAGCATCTGTGGACATTTCCACTAGCTTTTGTGCTCAGGCCCCATCTCCGACAGAAGACATTAAAGGCAGCAGCATAAGTTGCCCAGAGACTGAGCTGAGCAAACTGGCCAAACCATCCAAAGGAATAAAACCCTACTCCGGTGTCGGTGATGTCACCCCTTAGTAGAGGGCTTATCTACACTGCAGCGCCGTGAGCCTCGGAAGGAGAAGACTGCGTGAAACCAGCACACTGAGGCAATCTGACACCACAAACCTCCTCCCTGGTTAGAGGGATGCCGGTGGGGACTTATCCCGAAAAAGCACTTTTCATACAGGAAAATGAACCCCGTGACCTCATCGTCACGAGACGGCACGTGCTGCGCTTGGACATGGTAACGCCTTGCATGTTTTTCACCCGCTTGCTGCGCTACGCGACAGCCGGCAGAGGAAGGGAGAAGTGAGAGTCCCCAGTGCAACATGACGTTACCGAGATGTCGAGGTTCCGATGGCATGCAGCAGGGATCCAATAAAAGCAGGCATCTTTTGCAACAGTCTGCGCTCACCGTTGCCGTGGACTGGTATTTACGACGTCTTCTTTTACCGGACCTCACCACCACGTGTATTCCTTGCATGTATTTAGGCATTGATCTTCGAGACGCACACCCCCAGTGCATCACAGCAAAAATTATATGTTATTTTTGTTCCTTGCTTTGCATTTTCAAACATAGTAACATTTTTTCCACTGGTGGAATTCAGGTTAAATAGCGTTTTCAACAGCATAACAGGCCCCCTTCCGGGAGTCAAACTAACAACGTTCTGGATCCTTGTCCTTACCTGCTACACTTCCTGCCACCTCAGAAAGTAGGAGCATGATACGTTTTTGAGTTCGGTGTTTCGCTGCATAACTAGCGCCTTTTTCTGAAGCAAGTTCCAATTTTATCCGCATGAAGCTGCCTGTAGTGAGACAGGTTTATTTTTAATTCATATGAGCTGAGGAACAAAAGAAGGCAAATTTGCAGAACTGTGATACTGCGGCCCGCTTTACAAGCCCCCACAGAACCGGGCCTGAAAGAGGCAGGGGAGTCAGAGTGTTAATGCAAGAGCACTTTGAATGAAAGGCACTCGTTTCAGTTGCAAAGGCTTCCATTTAGCTAAAAGGGAGATGCCTGCCACGCTGAGACTTGTTGCTCATAGGGGAGTGCATCAATCCAAATGCATTTTGGTAAAAGGCTCTTCTGTCCCATAACTGCTAATCACCCATTTTGCTGTTTGGTCTTGAAGATGGCTGGCGTATCAGATGAAAGCTATCAGATGAAATGGGGGGTGTTTTTGTAAGTGCTGCTGGGAGCGGCAGATGTATTTTTTTTTGACACTCATTTTTTCAGCGTGGTTTTATGTTATTAGCTTTCACTTGACTTTTTTTTGGTTGTCACCATTTTAAATTGTTGGTGGTGGGGTGCAAACCGTCTCTCCACAACAGGTGTCCTGCCCTTTCAGCAGAAGGGCACGGGGCACAGCCACTCGCCGGGAGAACGGCAAGGAGCATCATTAGGCGAGAAGCGAGGTGGAAAACGGCAGAGCTCACCCGCCAGGTCCCCTGATTGGATCTCCCAGGCAGCCGACAACCTGTCATTACCACTGCATTCTCACCTCCTCTGAGAGGAAAAAAAAAACAGGTGCTCAAAACAGGCCACAGTCAAAAAGCACCAGACGGGCGAGCCGGCCGGTGCGGCTAAAACTGGGTGACCCTTATAATTGCTGCCTACTTGCAGCCCCGCCCCCGAGGATGTTTTTGCAGAACCTGCCATCTGAACACATTGGCTCAAAGACAACGTGCCTGCTTTTACAACAGCTTAGAGGAGAAAAAAAACCTTGAAAGTCAGCCGTGAAAGTCTGTCCGGGAGCATCACGAGCCTCCCGGCATCGCTCTCAGTTCAATTCTGATATCCACCTCGCTATGGTTTCTTCACATGGGAACACAGAACGCGAGACAGGTGATAGCAGCATTGGTTCTATTAGCTTATCCTTCCGAGACACCGGAGCCCCCACGGTGCTCTCCTCAAATGGTCCACTCCCTAAATATTGTGCTTGGGCAGGCAGATGTGTCCCTGGCAAGCAGGAACAGTCGATACATCCTGTCTGAAAACAAGCAGACATGCTGAAGCTCCAGCAGTCAAACAGCCCTAATCAAGAATGCGGCTGGAACTTACACCATCCCGTCTAAGTTTACACCGATCTGCAGTTTGCCACGGTAACCAGTTCGGCTCGTCATGTGGTTCACTAGGCTTGGAGACTGAGCTTCACTGTTAGCTTCAAGGTTCTCAAGATGCTCAGAGTATGGTAGTGCGTGCTATGGAATTCATTCACTGTGACAATGCTACAAAAAATGGAGAATGTAGAGATTGAGAATGTGGGCTACATAACCACAGCACAAACTCCACACACAGAAGGCATCAGAAACACCCTTCATCAGGAGATGACATTTAGATTGACATTAAGGCATCTTTGATTTCCAGCTGGTGAGAGAGAACGTTGACATTCAAGTGTTTTTGGTTTCAAACAGGTCATGGAG
>JAACJT020000064.1:13493022-13531516 GCA_009936485.2 Gymnarchus niloticus | reverse complement strand
AGTGTTGACGTTAAGCCGCCTTTGGTTCCCAACGGATCATGGAGAGTGTTGACGTTAAGCCGCCTTTGGTTCCCAACGGATCATGGAGAGTGTTGACGTTAAGCTGCCTTTGGTTCCCAACGGGTCATGGAGAGTGTTGACGTTAAGCCGCCTTTGGTTCCCAACGGATCATGGAGAGTGTTGACGTTAAGCCGCCTTTGGTTCCCAACAGGTCATGGAAAGTGTTGACGTTAAGGTGCCTCTGGTTCCCAACAGGTTAAAAGCATCGTGGAGAACACGTGGGTTTTGCCGTGTGTTTTTTGGTTCTCGGCTAAAAGATGACAATGGGAAGATAGTTATCTAGGCTGTCAGAGAGTGTGCACTTAATGGTGTATTTTGGGGCCTGGGGGAAGGAGGGGTGAGTAACCTGCTTTCACATAAATAAAAAATTTGTAAATTTCCTTAAAGGTTTTTTTAGGATGTGTTGAGGGGTGAAAGGGATTGGGCAGAGCTTGGAAGCACTAGGAAGTAGTACGTGATACATCATTACTAGGGTCAAAATAGGCAAAAAAAAAATGCATCAGACATGAACCGTTAACACAAATCAATTCGACAACAGCTGACAGAAAAATTTAAATGTTTGTCGATGCAAATCACCATTACTATCATCCACTACCTTTGCTGATTTACATGCACTGGGAAAAGTAGTTTGATCGGACCTCCTGCCTCCTACATAATTTAAATAACAATGGGCTAATTAAAAAGGTCCCTGTTCCGACACCACTTGTACTGTAGGGGGCACTGTTTTCCATATCCAAGTGGATAGTTGAGAAAGACGTCCTGTATCTCAGTGTCTCAAAATGAAGATAATACCATCCCAATCCATGTCCCAGCCTTCTTTTTGTGGTCAGCTTGGCAAGTGAAGGAACCACTCGTCATAAAAAAACTTTCAGATGATTTACTTGCTCTGTATTCAGTAAAAGTGAAATCCACAGACAACACCACAACATCCCAGATTGGTCATCTTTTCCTATTAACCGGGTGCGGCTGTGCCCGGATGTCACATGGAGGACCATTTCTATGGTGACCTCTGCTCCCAGGTTGTTTGGGACCCGATCGACTTAACATGCTGTTGAGCTGTAATTTGAAGTGAGACGATCTCTCCTTTGGCACCAGTGCTGATATTCTTTTTATGGCAGCAGATCAATTGCAACAACCGAGTCAAAACGCAATTAATGTGCATAACTGCACAGAACAGTCTGTGACAAAATCCTTTTGTGGCAACGGGAGTGGCAATCTTCTCACACAGGTGGGAGGGAGCTGAATGGCATGGGATTGGCTGTTAAAATGCCAGTTCCTCAGCTGGGATCCTGACAGAACCTTTAAATTCAGGCAGACTTGGACACCATGTGCCAGTCTTCCGGGTATGATAAGGGGAAGGTGACTGTATTCTGGATGATTTCGGCTGCCTTCTGAGAACACTTCCTCAAATTGGAAACGCTGCACCGTGAAATGGCAGCCTGAGGCAGAGAGGAGATAAGGCAGCCATGTCCGTTGACCAAGAATGACAGAGAAAGGGGACTGGTCAATGGTCATCAAGGAGGGAATCACTTCTGGAGGGTTTGGTGGCTTTTCCCAGTAGACACAAAGCATTGTCACTTTGGTTTGTCCTTTTCAAAACAGACCACTGGATGAATCCCCGTAACTAACGAGAGTGCGGGTAGCTTCGCTGCCTTCCCAGTCTCAGGTCTCCCATTGGGAGATGTCTGCTGAACCATCCCAAGCTGCTTTGTAGTAAACAATAAGCAGAATGCACCGTATTCAAGCAGAGGTGAGGCTAGGACCAACTGCTTCTGTATTAATAAGTAATCTAAAGCATCGTAATATAAGTCCTCTCAGAGCTTCTGCATGTGGCTTTCAGCTTGATCTATATGCAGTTTCACTTCTGTGCTTGTTTGTCCTGTAAGTGCTCTCCTTTCATGCACACTGAAATACTGCACTCAGTGGCTAATTTAATGGGTACACCTGCTTGCTGTTTCCAACAGCCAGCTGCTCCAAACAACGACTCACATGACTACAACTTCATGCATACAGCATGCAGACAGGGTCAGAAGTAGTGATGGGACAAATGAGGCTTCAAAACCCATGATGGGTAGGAATATTCCAAACTACCAATAAGTGGTGGATATTCCCACCCACCACAGGTTTTGAAACCTCGCACATTTTTCCCATTACTAAGCAAGAGGTTCAATTACTGTATTAGAATGGCCAAGATGTATGATCTAACTGCTTTCAAATATGACATGATTGCTGCTTCCTGACGTAATGATTCCAGCATCTCAGAGACAGTCACCTTCCTGAGATTTTCAGTCACTTCTGTGTAGAGTTCATAAAAAACAATGTAATCAACAAAAACATACAGTCAGAGGTATTTCTGTGGCAGAAGACACCTTGTTAATGAGATTGCTCAGCGAAGAATAACTAGACTAGTTAAAGCTTATAGGAAGGCCACAAATGTTAAAATACAGTTCAGCACTGTAGTGTACAGAAAGGCTTCTCTAAACACACAACTCATCCACCCTTGAAGCAGTTCTAGAGGCAAAAATAGATCCTAACTGGTACTAGCTCGCTGTACTTAATAAAGTGGTCATTGAGCATACATTCATATGGACTGGGTCACTAAATTCACGTTTGTGCGTATTTTATGAAGAACTTGCATTCTCTCCTGGGTGTATTCTGCCTGATTCATTATCAGTCCCAGGACTGGCTCTACCATGGTCTGATGACAGAGAATGTCAGAGAAAGCAGGAAGGCGTGGAGCAGGCTGTTGTACGGAAGTCGTAGACTCTCTGCTTTCATAGGGATTAACGGTAATCAAATATTAATACATAAATCATAATCAATAAAGACTAAAAACAGGAAGCAGGAGACTCTTGAGCCATTAAATCCCAAACTTAGGATGCATTTAGTATTTAAATCCTCTCGATGTTATGCAAAAGAACACAGCCTGTTATTGCTGAGAATGATCACGAGATGCTAAAGCAAACTGGTTGCATCAGGCAGCAGAGGTGAGATGAAAGGCCAAATTATTAGTTTCAGGGGTCCAGATCAACCGAAGGAGTGCGTCGCCACATTGTTTATGCAAAATCACATCCCTTACGCTTAAAGGCATTCAACAAAAAAGGGCAAATCCATTAGTGCGGTATTGATTTAATGCACACTAAGCGCACTAAGAGTAGATAACTGTCCTACAGTACGAAATGTTTCGGTGCTTCTCACTCGCAGTTGAAGATTTAATAGTTAAAAGCTTACTACGGCGGGAAACATTAATATAGCGCCTTCAAATTCCCAAGCACCTGGCATTTGCTTCAGGAGAAAAAGACCCTGTTACTGTGATACTGGCATGCAAAAGGCAGGAGGCAGAAAGCTTCTCTTATTTTTTTTAATATAACAGCATTGGCACATAGTGCCTGGGGTGAGGCTGCACGCACCTTGAAATGTCATTGTGGGGAAAGGAGATTAGGTAAAGATGTTCTGCCATTAACGACAGGGGACAACATAAGAGGTACATTCATTAAGCACACCCCCCCAGGGGGGGCTCCCATATCTCACCTTCCAGATTTCACACCCTCCACATCTTTCTACTCTTCAGACAGTGAGGACTTCATTAATTCCAAGATCCCTGACTGCAGGTGATCAATGAGGGGCATTAATAAAAAAGTACCGCAGAGAAATGTCACACATGTATAGTTTGCTGGGGGGTGCATTTTAACACCTTGCATGTGTAAACATCGGACCATCTTGCTCACAGGTCCCTGGAGGAGCCATAAAGAATGGTACAGTGCTCTCCAGACTGGATGGCATGGCTTGAGGAGGCAAAGGATGGGGACACCAGGCAGAGAAACGACCTGGGGCCTTTCCTGTTGCTGGTTCAAGACCCTGTAGGCAGAAGCTTCCGGAACGTCGCTGGCGAGGAGGCTCCTGGAGGCAGTAATTGCACATTAAATCGCTTAGAAACATAATGTGCCACCACCTGCCTCTGATTAACCATGTAACAGACATACCTTATATGCTCATGATGATCCCGTCGTACATTACATCTGTCATCTTTTATACATTGCACTCTAATTTGTCATATTTATTGCCAATTTAAAGCTGGATCCTGAAGCAGTAACTAGACAGCATTGCATTAAAGGTGGAAATCTACCAAGTAGGATTGTTTTGGTTTAGTAATAATTTGTTTGATCTGCTAATGCAATTCCTTGAGTTTCTTAACTTTTTAGAATCGGTCTGTTTTGGAATTGCACATCTTATATCGGAACAACAAGCTGAGGAGAAAAGACTGCAGCTCAACGCTCATCTTAAAGTCCTTATTTTGATCAGGTGTCATACAATAACCTTGGTTCCCCCGCCCTCCTGGCTCCACCTCCAATGACATCACAGGAGACTGAGCTCTTATTTACCGTCCCATTAATAAGCAAATTGGGTAAACGCGCTTAAACGCAATAACCTTGGAGCCATAATTAAGCAGCAAGATTATAGACAGAGACATAGGATGCTGTGCGAACATTCGTTCACAGAAGAACTGATCACTCAGGCGAGACTTGCAGTAATTGTTAACCAAAATAGCCTCCTTGGGTTTGCCACATTTTTCATTTGAATTGAAAATCAATAACAAGCAGCTATGAATTCACGAGTGATTAAATGAGTCTTCCTAACCTTTGCAATTCCAAGGCAGCAGTACTGGGAAGTCAAAGAGAAAATTAAGAACAGGCCTTCAAACTAAAAATACTACTACATTAAGGATCTTCAAAAGGTGCTTATTAGTTTCTATTTTTATTGAGGAGTGTTGGGTAAAAATGAGCGTGAGGAAAAAAAAAAAAAGACCAGGTAATCACCATTTTCGCCTGCTTGGTTCAATTACAGTGCCAGTCTGTAAACCAAAGCTAGCCAACCTGCCACCACATTGGCCGAACGAGCCAAAAACGATGGCACGCAGGATCGATCCTGAGTTTCCTGGGGCTTCCGAACACCGCTGTGGGCCTTGACAAGTCGACTCTTTGCAGGGCTGTTTTGTGTGTTTACATTTACAATAGTCTGTTTTACAGTCTGGTGCAGCTCAGTGCAAATAAACACATTAGACAAGAGAATCAACCACATTACGCAATTATTTTATACAACCCTGCTTCCTGTGTGGAGCAGCAAAACATTACCAAACAATTCAAAGTAAATTACAGCGCACTGGTTTAACATGCAATAGTCTACCGTGAGAAATCTTGGATATAGGAATAACTTCAAAACATATACAGCACGTGCATCCACGAAACCTCCAAAGACAGCAGACTCTTGAAGGCTGTCAAGAGGACAGAGCTGAAGTTTAAAATAAGGAGTTGAGATGCAAGATCTTTCTTCAAGAGGTGGTGAAGCTCATTTCACACCACATGGGAGCCTGAGGTCGAAAGCAGGCGGGATTTCAATTTCCGACCTTTGGGTTCGAACTTTGCAGACAGACCAATGGGGGGGGCGGGGGGGAAATGGTTCCCTCAGCAGCCCCGCGTGCCAGTAACAAGGACTCGATAAGAGCTCCAGGTCGCAGACAGCAGATGCAGAAACAAGAGAGTGTTCAGGTAGGTCAAACAAGGTGATCAAATAACACAGCTGAAGCCCAGAAATGATACAGCAAATCAGCATGCACATTTGCCTATGCAGGTATGGTATACAGTTTATACATGTGTAATATAGGTGTGTGTGCATATATGCACACAATATTTTGTTAGCTAAGACAAGACTGAGATTTGACCTCATTTGTCTATTGTTTTGTGTTCACGATCCAAGTAGAGTATAGAATGTGATAAGATATACACAAGGCCTCGAAGGGGCACAGCCCTGTTGTGTAACAGACCCAGCAACCTATAACCATATTGTGTACACATGAAACCAAATAAGGCAGCTTGCTTAAGTGTCCTTGGCCAAAAGTTTCCCATTTCCTCTTTCCGGTCCTGCCTCTTGGGAATGGACTTGCATTTCAAATCATCATAGTGTCAAGGCGCCAGTCCTGTTGCACAGTCCCACACATGTATACAATGTAATTCTAGGTGCCAGGATTACATTACAACAACTACACAACAGGCAGCTCAAAGACTTTTTAAGCAGACGGTTATAGGATCAAGTCCTGGATTTTAGTTACAGCCTCAGAAACAGTTTTGTTTAAAATATACTGTGCAACTTTAAGTGCAAGTACTACATTAAAAACTACTGAATGACATGCATGCAAGCCACATATAAGCAGAAGGTTATAGGATCAAGCCCAAGAATTTTAGTTAAAACCTCACACACTATACAGTGGCTCTGTGAGCTTATATTCATAATCAAAACTCCTGCGTGCGTGTGCGTGCGCAAGTGGGGTCAATGAAATCATTCCTGTTTTGTTTTTCAAAAGGCTAAGCTGCCACTTTTTGCCTGGTGATGATTCTGGTTTTGTCTGGCCCTCAGAATCACAACATTGTGTAGACCACGCCGGTTGGAAAAAAAAAAAAAAAGTTTGTTTTTTTCATGAAATGGAGATCAGAACAATGTGAGCTGCCTGGTTAAAGAGGGGAACTCAGTCACGTGTGTTCTGTTTTTATCTACACCCTTTATTACATTTAGATTTCAATTCACAACAAGCTGGGCCTAATAATTATGTTAATTACTAAATCAAAGCAGGGTACGTACTTTACACAAGAACATGCCAAAATTGCATCGTGATCTGGCATGTGGTATTTAACTGGAGAGCAATCTTGCATTCTTTCACCACAATATTACCACCTGCATTTCTGCTGGTTGGTCACTCCTCACAGGCAGCTGGTATTTTAAAGGAGACGGCTCAGAACATAGAGGAGGGGCATTACAGCATGCTCTTGAGAAATTAAGCTGCAGAGGATCACAGTACTGGTATGTTCAGTGGGTCCCACAGAAACCACTTGTACATATTCTGCTGCTAAAATAGCTTAGAAGGGAGAGTGCGCTTGGTTTTCCTACACGTGACCGGGGAACTGCCTGGACTGAAAAATGATTAAAACAATGAAAGGACATACTCAAGCAGCATCACGGCAAGTCAAAATTGCACACGTGAACTTGGGACAAGAGCTGAAAAAGGTCATGGCGGCAGCAGCTTTCACTTGCATTCCCCGGACAAACACAATTCATTTGTCTTTCCCTCCTCTCCTCACCTAAGCTAAATGGGGCAGCTGGAGGACAGGGTCCCTCCATGTCATCTGCTATGAGCCACAGGATGCCATCCAAAGCATTGGAGGCTTGAAAGATGAGTAAGCCCATCCCACCTAGCTTGAGCGCACACACACAGACGAACGAGCTCGCGTGCCAGGAAGACTCAACCTGGCTTCGAGGCGTTCGAGTCTGGCGTAAGCTAACAAATACACAGCGAGAGCATCTGAAAGGTCAGCCAGGTGCCGAGCGGAGGGGGAAAAAAAAAAAAAAAAAAAAAAAATAGCTGAGCCAAAAAAGGACTCCCACTCTGTATGGGTTCTGCAAACCTATTATTATGGCATAACCAAGGTAAAGTCCTGCAGTCCTGGGGCTCCTATGTGACGTCATTAATGAGGCATCGCATTTAAAAAATGAATTCAAATGGTGGTTATTGACAACTGGCTGCTGTTGACACAACCAAGATGGTAGTGAGGGAACTGTAAATTATGGCAAATTCAAGACAAAACAATGAGAAGGCAGAACAAAACAGAAGCACTCGTTAGCCTGCTGACTGCGTTTAACGTCTCGTGCCACCGCCCTGCGGGCTTCTCGCAGCAGACTGCTTCAAGACCACGTATTCTAGATCAGTGGAGTTTCCCGAAATCATAAGGAAGCCATTAGACTCGCAGTGAGATGTGCCTTTTCTCACACAGCAGAGACGCCTCTCGAAAGGGTTGGGCCTCCATTCAACCTCCGAGTTCACAGATCCTTCTGTCCAAAAGGATCCTTTTGCCCAAATTGAGCAGAGCTGCAAGTAGTTCCTGGGTGCCGTCGCAACAGAAACGCTGTTGATTTCCACACTTACAGTCACAGGCCGGACTCCTAAAGGCACATACCAAAATCTTTTTGGTCTTGTCCAGGTTTGACAGGACACAGTGAAACATACATCTATTTTTATACCAAATCAGATTTAATAGGGAAAGCTGACATGCAGTCAATTTGAAACACTAGTTTACGACATGCTCATAAACCTGTAACAGTACAGTAAATGACTTTTTCCATTAACTACGGCTCATTCTCTATTAAGGTAGAGACAAAATGTGTTTAGGTTGCTTTTCCCAATTAAAAGTCTACTTTGTCTTTAGGTAATGAGCATTCCTGATCGCCTTAATGAAACAATCGCCCCACAGTATATTAACCAACCAAATAATTCATTAGCTCATTATGCACAACGCTGCTGTTTTGAGCACATTCTTGCTGAAAATGGCCACAGTGCATCCAACTATTGAGCATGCTGTGTACGTTATGTTCGTTTTTGACATCCGTTCATCCAGTCAGGGACTTGCTGATGAGCAGCCTGTCCCAGGAATTAGAGAGGCAGGCAGACACATACACACAGCAGAGCTACTCATTCACCTGAATTAACTTCAAGCATTACACACAGGCTCTACAGTGCCCCCCATTTAACCCCAAGGTTAATCAGAATTGCGTCTTGTAAATATTGAAACTTTGTGCCTTTATAATTCCACCCTTCCTGTCCGCCTGCCCAGCCTAATCATTGTATTGCACTTTTAGGGCAGTTAATTGTGCCTTAAATCCAGAGAATTGACTTCAGCAGTCATTCATTATCATGCTTACTGATAAGATGTAAACTGCAAATGCCAGCATGCAGAGAGGACAGTCTCTAAATATGTGCTCAGCCATTTTATGCTTTTACTCAGGTAAAAAATTCCTATTAAAGGACACAGACAAAACCAGCCATAAACTTTCTGAACCAGATGGTTGAAAAATGAAACATTTCACATGACCAACTATGAACGGCCACCCAGCTTACAGGACACAGGTAGCCTGTGTACCATTTCAGCAGCTTGAGGTTGATCTGTTTTAGGGACCACTGATAACTAGTACCCCTAACACCAGCTAACCCATCCAAAATCCAACTGCAAACCCAAAGTGACTCTGCATTACTTGGGAGTACCAGGTTAGAGCGATATACTATGACCGAACAGGTTTAACTGGGAAAAAAACCGCAACCACCCAAAGATCTGTTTGCGCACATCAATTGATGTGAAAAAGGTCAAAACTTAGAAATATATAGAACAAATCAATTTAACTTGATTAGCACTTGCATTATGTTCAGTCACTGAAAACAAGTGGACAAGGTGAACATTGACACCAAACACCACTCCACCCTCTGCAGGAGGGAGTTGGTATTGAAGTACCACATCCAGAAATGAGTAGTTGGCGTTACTGAAGCAGATACGAGTGGAATCACACCAAACAAAAGCATGCTACTCAAGTCCTTAGAGGGCCAGCTTATAAAATAAGCCACAAGATATAGCGAGCAGGAGATATGGATGGATTATACAGACAGAACATAGGGCCTGTGATGAAACATCCTGAAGTGCCGAATGTGTCAAACTTTAGCCACAGCCATTACTGGACAGCTAAACTTCCCACCATTCAACCTTAAAACACTTTACTTTTCTGCTGAGTCACTCCCATTCAAAGCTACTGTTTGTGAAAAGTCCACAGGTGGGCAGCAAGAAAAAACACCCAAGGACTTGAATCAGTCATGTTGAACTTCCACTGACACAGGGTGCCTCACAAGGGGGACCCCCACAACTTGCACCCCCCTGCTAAAGCAGTCAAGCAGCCTCCCCTCCTCCACATTAGGCAAATGATGGGCCATTGCAAACCTAAACGCTGACTGACACTCCATCTCCCCCCGATGCAATCTCAGTCAGCAGTACCCCCCCCCCATTAAGCCAGTTTTATTCATTTTGGCAAGACAGTAACATTTGGCATAAAAAAAAAAAAGCACAAATCTCTGGGTGGCATTACAGGCAGCCCAAGAGAGCATTTGCTGTTTAAGGGTGGTGGTTCTTATGCCATCTCTGAACAAAGAACATGAAATCCATGAGGGAGGCTGGAGTCAGGGACCACAGGACCAAAACCTTTAGTGTGAAAACACCACCCCCTGCAAGTGGCATGTAGTGTTTCATTGCATGAGCTTACAGAAATGCCCAGAAGCCAGTTGCTCTTGAAGGTGGTCATACACAAGCCAGGTTTTGCACACCAGGCTTAAGATTCATCCACAATGCCATAGCAAATGCATATCTGCCCACACTCCCCAGATTGGGGGGGGGGGGGGGGCAGGATTTCAGCCCCAGCATTACAACTCCAACAGGTCTTCCTGTGGGCAAGAGCAAAAATGTGGTGACCCCATACAATGTCACCTTCAACCCACTCTTCAGGAAGCCATTGGTATGAAGGCCCAGCAGACAGGACCACAGCAGGACTCAGTTTAGATTAACCCAGAACCATCTGCTCTCACTCCCTGCCTGGGTCAGTGAGGGAATCCCAGCCTGTAATCTTTCCTGATGTGGTGAGCTGGCAGGAGAGCCTTACCAAAAGGATAAGCAGAGGTAGACTTGCCCAGAGTAGTGTTTATTCAATTTGCTCAAAAACATTGTTGCAAGTTCATGAACAGTGCTCAGTGTCTTCATCTGTGTGTACAGAAATCAGGTCACGTGCGGCTTCCTAGAAAGGTCAAAGAACAGCCATCAGTCAAAGTCACTGAACAGCTAAATCCAGGGGTCACCAGCAATAAGGTTAAAGGCAGTGATTCACTTTTGACATCTAGACAAGCAGCAAACACACCAGTTTTGGTCCTACTGAGGGGACTGAAGCATCCCTCAACAGGTCCACTTCTGTGCTCTTTTTGTGCTGGTGTCCCATTCAAGTGTTTCTCTGGGGAGACAAGCATTTCAGATTCAGAACGTAGACAATCTACACTGAACTGCCATCAAGCACTTGGCAGACCAAAAAAGGTCATGACCCTACCTTGTGACAGAGTGCATCTTTTCAGTTTACTCAGGGTCCTCAGTCTGGTTCCATTCTCACATTTAGACATGAGCATCCCTTTCCATGAGGAATCTGACATAAGGAAACCAGTCACGACACCCAGTTAAACCTCAGCTTACACACTTAAGATTGCACAGGTTCTGAAATGGCTATTTTAAGCTATATACTGTAGATCATTGATGTAGCTATACTGTAGAAGGCTGCCAATCAAATGCTACCTTCAAAGTAGCAAAGTTCTTTAGGGCATAGCTAGATTCTAAGGCAACTCGTCCTAGCCCAGAAAGCTAGCCATACCTGTTTGTCGATTCAGCTCAGCCAGTCGTTGCTCCTGAGTTTTGCATTTCTCCAGAGCAATGGTTGATACTGCCAAGTTCTCCTCATCTTCCTTATTCCGCCACTCATATCGGTCATGAACTCGGGGCCTACTGTGCACCTTACAGGCACAATTCTTTTCTTGAAGCTTTGAACCCTTAACAGAACATTTCTCAGCATGCCTCCTCGAAGGAGTGAGCACTCCAGTCTCAACTGGCATCTTGGTCTCACCACCAGGCCATTGTGGATTCAGAGGGGCACTGTTCTCAGTTTCCTCATCCTTGCTCCACAAGGAGACATCTGGGCTAAGGCCCTTCCTCAGAACATTCCCCACACAGCATCTGCAGGATATGTGGGTTTGAGACTTTGGGTGACCAGGGGACAGAGGAACTCTAGGCCTCTTACTTAAAGGTTTTGGATTCAGACCTGGAGGGATCTTGAGTTTTGTTAGACATCGAGGACAATTTCTCTCTCCTTTGGCAACAGAGGAGAACCTGTTTTCATGGAGTGACTTACCAAGGTGATCTTTAAGGTGGAGTCTGCCTTTTCCATCCATCCTTTTGACATGGGAGCACTTCTCTCGGACACCTTGGAAGACACTATGACCTTTGCTCAGCTTTTCCTTCACTGCAGGAGGCTCCACAGAACTACTGAAGTTATTCAGGTGAGCCTGCACACTAGGGGGCAGTTTGCTGTAATAGTACACATTACCAAAGTCTGCTAGCCAGCTTGCAGAAGGTAGGTAAGGAGACATGGTTTCCAGAGGAGATGTGGGTTGTTGGTTCACACTTGGCCCCTCAAGTGCCTGGTCAAGCTTCTTAGCCACCTCAGCTTCCATAACCTCATGCTGAACCATCCACTCCATAGGGGGGGTGCAAGGGACCAGTGGCTCCAAAGACCACACAGACTCCTCCACCTTCTGCAGCTCCTCCAAGTAGCGCACCTCAAAGGGTAGCCTGAGGATTTTGAAACAGGCTCCCTTAAGGCCACCCATATCTTCACTCATATCCTGGCCCACCCTCACAAGGTCAGTGACCTTATCCATTGTCTTCTGCTCAGCCAATGGCTCATATTTATCATTGTGACCAGCCTCTGGGCCATTGGGAGGGGACCCACCAACCAGCAGGATATCTGGGTACGAGGGTGCACATTGCAGCTCTGGTCTTCCTGCATCAAATACCACCTCTTGCACTGAGCTGACCTGATGGGCAGGGGAGCAGTTTAGTGGGGCTGCTCCATTGTCATAGCCTGGGCAGGAGTCATATTGCACTTGCAATCCAGAAGCATCTGGTGTGGATTTGGCAGCACTCTCACATGAGAGAAAGTTCATTGTACACAAAGACCTGTCTGCACCCATCTGTACAGGATCCCTCTGGAACATGTAGGCTCCCTTGGGGGTAGCAGAAGCTTGAGGCAGTGTACAAATCATGCCCCCATCCACATCCACGCATTCTGCTTTTCCATGACGTGTACTGGATTCTGAACCTCGGGAGGAAGAGGCACTGGTACATCCACTTGCCATGGCAGAATCAGAGTCCTTGGACCGGGCTTCCACAGTGCTAGACTCAGAGGGACCAGACATTTGAGAGTCATTCCTGTCTTCAGCTAATGGCTCCGTCTGCACCTCAGTAGTCGTCATCTCCCGGGGGACCACAAGATGCTGGCACCGGAACCTACGGGCGTGATAAGCCATCGCCGGAGAAAAGTGGGGGTTCAGCATGCGCCTGTAATCAGCCAGGTGCAGCTGGGCATGGGGCATGATGTAGCCAGGGGCTTCCATGTACGGGTTGGGTTGAAAACCATACAGGTTCGGGGGCATCACCATGCCATAACCTGCAGCACAAAAGAGCAGATGTTAACCATGGCTGATTCCCTTATTACAGCATCCTGGTAGTGAGCAACTACAGTGGCAAGGCCAAGCCAAAAACCCCCACCATGGAAAACCCCAGAAAGACCCAGGGGCACCAATCAAGCCCACTACTACAGAGTGCTACCCACTAAGCTACCTGAGCTTAATAGGGATTAAGTGAGGTCACTCACACTCAAGAGCATGTAATCCTTTGAACCTTGTTACACAGAGGGTAAAGCAGGTAGAGCAGAACCCAGAAACTGAAGGTCACAGACTAATGGTAAACTAAACTGAAATACCATCCAACTCCATGGCCACTGAGCACTTGGGGGAGGGAAATGAAAGTAGAGGCAAGCCACCCATCACAAGATCAATAGCAAGATGTTGCCAATGTACAACACTACAGTTTAGTACAGCTACACTCAGGAATATGGCCTACCACCAGTCCCCTGCAAAGGCAGCAGAGGATTCCGTCATAATCCATTTCTGAAGGGCTCTAATACTTAGTCATTAGAGTGTCACAGTAAACGCTGCAGATACTAAGCACTGGACAAGTCTCAAAGCCCTGAGGTAGGGCTGTATTGAAGTCCAACTATCAATACAGCAATCTACAACCAAGCAGGAATATTTGCATTTAACCCTTCTGAATACTTTGATATAGCTTTGCGTTTTCTGTAAGTGGAATCCCAGAATGAGATGCACATCGTGTCGTAGAAGGAACCTCAGACACCCTAAACACCATGCAGTCTCATGATTGCATGGAATCACAGTTATCACTGTTAAAATTACAAGAGCCCAAATCACAGTTAGTGTTAGCACATCATCCCCATTTAAAGGGGCATTGACACTGGAGAACACCCTAGAGATTATTCAAGCAAATAGACTGTAAATCAGAACAGCACAATAAAAGCCAGGCAGAAAGCTATGGGAATGTCCAAAAGAAGCTCAGGGATCTGAGAATGCAGCATCAAACACAGCAGCACTCCACTTTTCTTAGAGAGCAAACATTCCTACAAGCCACACTATTTAATTGATCATTAAGTGATCAATACCACCACAAAGAAGCCACAGCTTATACCAATCAAGATTGCACCAAAGCAGCACTGCTCACCAAAACCAGGTAGATGACAATATGGGTTGTAGGTAATGGGCATAGGCCACTGGTATGGCACATAGGACTGTGGAGGCTGCACGTAGAAGAAAGGACGTGAGCGGTGGGGTGGGTTATTCTCCAGATGAGCTGGACAGGAGCCCAACCCAAGGTGGGGCACCCCAGGTGGATCAGGAATACCACTGGGAGCCTGCAGACCATGAACAGCAGAACCCAATGGCTGATGGGCAGCTGCCATACCTGGAGAAGGAATGGCAGACAGTGTAAGATGGGGTTTTTATAAAATAAAAAAAAATCCATATCAGGCATAACAGAATCCTGGGCCTACACCCATCAAGACGGTACACCATGACACACGTTTAGAAGCCACAAAATCTAATTAGTCAACCCAGCCAGTAAATAACAGCTACACAAGCTATTGACATACTTGCAAGAAAGCTAACCAACAAAAACACAGGAAACTACCCACATCAGACCTTAAATAACACTTTCAGAAAGGTGGAGCCTAAACTTTTGAAGGGGAAAAAAAAAACAGGAAGTTGTGAAATTCATTATCGGCAGCCTATCAGAGTTTTCTGAAATTTTCAACATGCTGCTACTATGTTAAGCAATTATCTTTGGTTGACCAAGACAAATCACGTACTCACTGCTTGAACCAATCAGACACGTGAGAAACAAGTTCATATGTAAAGCTGCTCATGTTAATTAACACAATTAAAATTACCATAAATTCCCATAGAAGCATTTCCAGCATGGATGAATGTGGTACACATCGAATGTCTATTAATGTCACAGTGAATAATTTTACACAATATGCACCTCGAACAATTTTCACGGTACTTTTATTCCCTGGAATCTTGTGGTGTAGCCACCCCTCTAGTGGCTAGATGATGCATTACAAGACTTTTTGACACCCAACGTAACACCCAAGTCAAAAATCAATTTTACCTAATTCTAATTTCACTTAACGGGACATGACACAAAGCACATAGAATTCCAACCATAGCCTTATAAAGGGAACAAGTTTAGCTAACTTACACCCCCTCAAAAAGAAGCCGTTCCTCAAGCACCACCCCATGATACAAAGTTCCTAAGTTTGTATCAAATGAGAGGCCAATCCAGAGAGCAAGTTTAACAATTTAGTCAACCATGAATGTTGGAGAAATTCAGGGAACTGACAAATCCAGAAGTCAGACTTTCTTGCCCATGAGAATTCAGGTTTAACTATACAATGTTAAAATCACTTTCTCAAACAGCTCCCCAACATAAATCCATAGCTTTGCAGATGGGGTGTATTTGCTTTTGTCCCTCTCATGCACTTAACTAGCCCTCAGCTAAATCAAACGCATTTTGCCTCAAATTAAATGCTAGCATTGTAAATTTGAAGGGGTAGCCTCAACCGTGGGCAGCGCCACCGTCTCACCTTCAGGGTGGTGAGTTCAAGTCCCACGGCTGCTTTTTCTGTTGAGCCCGCAGGTTGACCCCAGTGACAGATTTCCAGATGTTCCAATGATAGGGAGTTAGGTTAACATCCAAGTTACCCCCAGCATGTGTCCCCATGTATTTACATGGAGATAGGAAAGCCATCCAAGGTATACTACAGGCTTGGGCCCAGTGCTGGGATAAAGGGTCAGAAGATGGATGGACGCTTAATGCAAACTGACCATGTCAATTAGAATGTGATGTGTAGTACATAGATATTCAAGTCCCAGGAACAGAGCTGACCACCAATGCAAAGTTGCACACAGAAGGAAAATGGACCTAAGCATCCAAAAGCTTAGTGAACCATAATTAGCTAGGTGTTTGAAGCCAAGGGCTTTGACAGCCTGATGACATGCTTAAACAGAAGGACCGCACAGAAATCAGTTTAGATTCAAGGAAAGAGACTGGTTTAAGAGCAATGCAAATTGTTTAATGACAGGCCATCCATTGGTACAAGTGTGTAAACATTACACTGTCAAAACATCTGCACTACAATAAGACTGGCCCAGTCAGCAAAAAAAAAAAAAAAAAAAACTGGAGGCCAGACCTTCACCTCCTGGACTTCCACTGCCCAAGAAATCACAGCCCACATGCTAATCCTCAGTGAACAGCCAGTCCTGACCCTGAAAGGATCTGGAGCTCTGTCAAACAAAGGCCTACACCTCCCAGACCAATTCACAATTGCAGAACCCCATATGAGGGGCATCAAGACAGGGTCCAGTGAGGACAGCAGTGGGGTTTAAGGAGTTGAATGCACTGCATCCAACGGGACTTTGTCAAGCAGGGGAAGTGCAGGTCTATAGCCAACTCACCCATTTTTATATACACAAGGTGCCATAACTTGATAATGTGGAAACCTTAAGAGCACTTTTTTTTTTTATGTAGTGACCAGTTCAGGATCTGTTGCCTCTTCTCTTGGTGGACCCTATAACAGAAGTCTGTTACATGCTGACAGATTACACATTGTCATAGTACTCTGCAGGAAATATGCCGAACAAAGCTGTAAGCCATACTACCTCTGCCCCTGTGGAATTGTGGGTAATCCCCCTCATTGTCAGCATCATGGGATCTTGAATGCCCAGAAGTCTTACAGGAAACCCTTTTACAGGAGGATTTCTCTAGTGGGAGGGATGTTTCATCGCAGCTTCATTTAGAACAATGTGAAGCCACTCCAAAAGTAGCGCTAGACCTACAAGACAGGAGGTAGGACAGCCCACCCTTCAGATACCTTGTCCATGTGATGAATATCGTTTCCAGGTCTTGGGTCGTCCTTTAACACTACAGCTCTCCCAGCTCTCCCGGTCAGATGCCACAGCACCCTCTTCCCACTGTCCTTCTACAAGGAGTTTAACCAGGGCAGATTGGACAAAAGCAGGCCACCTACTGCACATCCCAGCTCCACTCCCATGCATTCCATAAGGGCTTTGAAAGTTTACATTTTATGGCTAGCAATTAACCATTACCCACAGTCCCTCAAAGGGAGGGGGGCTTTAAAGCACATGTGCTGTTCACTTTAATACTGAAAACATTCATCACCAGTTGACATTACCAGGCATTTTAAAGTACCACATTTAGACATTGTATAAATTTAACAGGAAATTACCCAAGTGAGGTGTGGATTGGATGCATCTTGCTTCCTGCCCCTTGAATTTTTCCACACCGGCTTTCACTATATGCTCCTTGCAAAAGGCCCCTAGGCTCACGCATTCCTGTTCTGCCCCCACACAGAAAGCTGGGTCCTCTGGGTCCCCATAATGGTGCTTCAGCTTCTGTTTGGAGGCCTGTCTGCCTCGAGTCTGCACATGCCTCAAATGTGCCTGCACCAGACCCACTGGTGAGGCAGCAACATCCTTCTCAGCATCGGAGCCTTCTTCATCTGCATCTCCTTTTTGAGAATAGTCCTCAGGAGAGCGCACCTTGCTCCGTTTGGTTTTGGAGAGGGTCGAGCCACAAGTGGCACAAGTATTCCTCGAGCAGACTGAGCACTCCTCCTCAGAGGAGCTCAGAAGAACCAGCTCACGTGAAGGTTCCTGAATGGACCTAGCACCATCTGCAAGCATCCCACCTGCCATGTACACCTGACTTGGAAGCAAGTCCATATCTTCCACATCAGTGGAGAAGATCTCATCACGGGAGGACAACTCATCCAAGGAAGGGCTAAGGACACTCTGTCGCTCCTGAGCTGTCTGGGGGTAGTAGCTATAATAAGCATTATTAAAGGACGACATGTAGCTGGGTGGTGGAATAAAGGTTGTTAGCTGGTCCACACACCATAAAGGGTTGTCCTCCTCCAACAGTCCTACAGGCATCACCTTATTATATGGCAATCGCAGGATCCGGTATGGTAGATCTTCAAAGTCAGCAACACCAGCTTCCCCAGATGTACCTGACAGAGGGGCCACCACCTTAGTGGTCTTAGCCCTTCCCAGCAAAACTGCATCCTCATCAGGCCAACTGGAAGAAAGTTGGGATGGTGAGCATTCAGATAAAGGCCTCATGGGCTCAGCACTTGGCTTATGTGGCTCTTCACAGCCCTGTATAGTGCTTGGCAACACCACATGATCAGGTGGTGCGTTCACCCCACAGCCTATCTGGTCATGTATACCAAGACTTTGGTCACAGTCTACTTGTACAGCAGGCAGGTCAGTCTGAGAGGTGCAAAGCTCAGTTGACTCCGTGGCTTTTAACAGCACAACATCCTCACAGATGGAGGAGCCATTGAGGGGCAGGACACCATCAGAAGTCACGGACCACTCCTCTTGCTGTGCCGGTTTCTTCAAACCGCTCCGTCTTGATTCTACATCCTGGGCAGCTCCAGTTGAATCACTAAGCAGCATGATGGGTGACTGCAATGGAGCGCTTGGCGGCTTTGTTGTCATGGGTACCTGCCTGTTGGGTTTTTGCCCATCTTCAGGAAAACAAATACCAGCTCTCTGGGAATCTGCACCAGAATCCAACTGCTTCTCAGGGTTGACCGCCTCACGCACGCCGACTTTACCTAGACTATCAAGTAGCTTGTTCACTGCAGCGCTGGGCTCCGTCTGAGCTTCCGAGCACACTGTCTCCCGCCGCATGCGGCTTTGATTGTGGCAGAAGCTCAAACCATAAGCTGCTGCGGGTGGCGCATATGGGTTAAACATTCGTCTGTACTCAACTGGATGCATCGGTGCATGGGGGATGATGTACCCTGGATACTGCATGTATGGAATAGCAGACACATAAGGACGCCCAAAATGGAGACCTAGGAAAAATGAGGAGAATTACCATGTTTCACTTGGATTCTCAAGGTTCAGAACACTTAAGTAACCAAATTTACAGAGTTCACTACTGAGCCTTCCCCCACACGCGCGCGCACACACGCACACACACGCGCACACACGCGCACACACGCGCACACACGCGCACACTACCTGTTCCAGGGAACCCAAACTGCCCATATGGATTATACATATGCCACTGGTACATGTAATAAGGTTGAGGAGCCGGCTGAACATAGAAAAATGGTCTAGCGTGATGAACCGGATTCTGGTGTGGCTTCCCACTTCCCATAGAGTGTGGAGGATTATTTCCTTCTGAGGAAAGACCAGAGAAATTCAACTAATTATCAGAAACATTTAAGTTAAAAATGAACGCATCAAAAACCAAAACAGCTTCAGTTCCAGAAAGATTTCCACATACAAATCAAGTTCAGAATTTGATGTACTGATGATCATATCACAGACTGATGACCTAAACCCTAAAGTCGATTCTTCCTCACACCGAACTATTCAGAAGCACCTTGGTCTAATCGTCCGCTACGCTAAAGTAGCAGTACAATTACAAATCAAGGAAGTTTCGTAGAAAAATAAGTCACCTTCCATTTTCCCCACTTGTGTTTTGCAGGACAGAAAGACGCTGCGCAGGATATACTATACACGCCGCGAAATACTGCGGAAAAGAAAAAAACAAAAAAAAAACAAATAAATGAAACAAGAACATTTCGCAAGTTCCCAAAAAAACCCATCACCATAACTACTGACCGTGAACGTGACAATATAATTTGGTGTGAAAGAATAGACAAGTGCACCTAACTCAAAGAACTCTAAAATCTCTGATATCATTGAGGCTGACAATTTTTTTTATAGCTACCGTGAACTTCAATTATCCAATAATTACTCTGTATCCAAACACATGTTTAACATCAATTATCTTTCCAGAAGAACAAACTATAAACTACCGTGTTAAGCCTGATCATTTAAAACCATGTCTGAATATGGTATCTCTCTATGGTGTAGTAACCCACTATAAAGTTCTATAGTTCATTTGAAAGGGCGTATTTATCAAAGTAACTTTGAGTTGGACCATTTCCAGCAGTTACATTCGCATAAACAAATATACTAAAAATATTTTTGCATTCCGTGAAATGACCACATTTTATACGAAATGCACTGAACCACTAAAATCGTCTTGATCGTGCTGACTTGGCACATATGAAGAAGCTCAGCTAATTCTAATTACGGTAACTACGCTTGTCTTAGGCATTTACATTTAACAATATATATGGGTACTTAACCTTTTATTTATCGGGCGAAGAACAGTATTTGGCAATTTTATTGACTTTGATTTGCAACATTAAAATGAAAAAAAATGACAAAAATGCCAGAAGAGTACAAAAAAAGTCCTGTAATATCCTCCAATAACATTGACATTTTTAATTTCCAATTATTTCAGTTGGTGCCCTATAAAGGGTTTAAAATGGTATGAGTGACTGACTCAACAAATTAGTCTTTATAAATTTTGGTGAAAGTTGCGTATTTTGCGTAAGATGCCCCAGCTGGGACCGCGAAGAGTGCCTCGGCACACCAACAATAACCGCATCGCCCTGCAGAGGTCACGCTTTCCCACTGGAACCACGTGAAACTCGAAGGCCCGTCGTTGGGCGCATGCCCAGTATCCTCACTTGGCCTCTGACGCGCTCCGAGTACGCATGCGCCGGAGGCAGCGGAGAGGGGGGGAATTAAATAAATAATTTGCAGGGTGAAAAAAAAAAACAGCCGACCGCCGCTCGCCGCGCTGTAATCGTGTCGATCGGGGCTTCGGAGCTTTGGAGGGACCGACGAGGCGTGTACACTTCCAGTGTGATAGTACCCACGGCGGACGGCGGCCACGGAGCCTTTCTGTCGGGACACGGAGACGGTAACGATGGCCGAGCTGGCTGGTTTACGAGCGGCTGATGCGACAACCGCGCGTCTAACGACGGGGGCGATCGGGGACAGCAGAGAGCCTGACGGGGGCTGATTAATTAACAGCCCCGGAGGGTTAGGGGGCTCTCCGGCCGCGATGACTGAGTGTCGACCAAGTGTGCTGGGGTACACATTCACGTACATACATACATACATACATACACGTATGTACATATCTGCGTATATAAGAATAGGTACGTCTGGGGTGTAGGGGGGGTCTCGATGTCGGCCAGGAGGGACTCACACACGCCGGCGAGTACAGGAGGGGGGGGAGCCGATCACCGTGTAAACCCCCCGTCTCGCTGGGAAGACCCGCTTTATCTTTTAGGAGGGGCGAGAAAACGTGTCTGTGATTAGCTGGCCCGTACTGTTGCTGGGTGGGGGTCTTCCCGTGGGCTGCCCAACCGACACTGCTGTCGTGCTGCTTGTACACACTGTTTGATTCTCTTTTTAAGGTGTGATTTTAAAATCAGAATCGGCATGGTGCCGTGCTGCAGTGTGGTAACCACTGCCCCCCCCCGCGACTTCCCAAGTTTCTGTCTGTAGTGACACTGCGTGGGGGCTGCGGGTAAACTCTCTATTATCCAGACCCTTTCTTATGCTTGGATGTGATTTTTGAATCGTTCCATTCTGCTGCCATAGCCTTAAGTTTTCGGTAAAATAATTTCCTGTCCCCAAGAGAAGTTGCTTGAGGGGGTTAATGGTTTTGAAGGAGACACCTTCTGCAAAATGGGATTAAAATCCAACGTGGAACTACTCGTTTAACATTGTGTAATTAAAAAGAATGAGATGTTTTATGACGACTTGGTAGGTCTAACAAGGTGATGGCCAAATTAACCTGGGCAAAACTAGTTAGTAGTGAATTATAGGTTTAGGTCAAGCCTGGGACACGTCTCTTGTCGTTTCCTGGTAAGATAGCCTTGAACGTACGCCGCTAAAATGAGACGGTCAGAAACGAGATGTCTGCAGGAGCCCGGGTTTGAGCAGCGGAAGTGTGATATTGTGCTGTAGGATGAGGGAGGTCTAGACAGGCCACACACATGCGGTCTCTCGTTCGAGCACTGACTGGTGTCCTGCTAGGAAGAACCAGGCTGCTGATGGTTTACTAGAGCAGCGTTTCTCAGGATGGGTTGCACAAACCCCTATTGGTCTGTGGTGTAATTTCAGGTGGTCCATGGAATGTTTTAAGAGTGTGTTTTTTTTTTTTTGTTTTTTTTTTTTTTTTCATTTCAGGTGGGAATCCTTGAGGTTGGATTAAAATGTGATTTGGTTCGGGGGGGGGAAAGAGTGCCTCGACACTAGAGGATGCTTGGAATGGAGCTGAAAAAGACATACTGTCTCTCTGGTTCCCCTAGCATTGTGCTGTGAGATTTGAACCATAAGAATTAGCCTTTATGTAAATCCTTTTCTATAATAAAGTCTAGAAGAGAATTGCTGACTTAATAACAACAGTGCCCCCTACCAGCTTTGTCATTCATTAGCCTTTTTGTGGTATCCCTCTAGCACCTCACCTGCATTGACCCGCTGCTCCCTATGTTCTCCCACCACACAGACGCTGGTTGCCGACGAGCACCGATGCAGCGTCACCATCGCTGGGGGTCCTCGTCCCACTGCCTCCGGTGCCCTAGAATGAGCTTGCGCCACACTTTGCTCCGGCCCCCCTCCCCCCGCCGGCCCCCCTCAGCACCTCCTGTCCCCTGGGCGGAAGAGCATCTCCAGACGCTAATCAGCGCCGAGTGACCGTGGACTGGGACCCGGCCGAGCCCCAGATCGGTGGCTGTTGATAACGCAAGACAGGTGTGCGGTCCACGTGAAGCCATCCTGTCACCTGTGCTCCCACCAAACTTGCTGACTGCCCTTCAGTTTCCTCACTCTGCGTCGAGGATCCTGGACACATTTTGATTCAGAATTTTTAGGGTATATATTTCCCCCTGCCCATCATCGCTGTGATTGGTCGCCGGGGGTTAAGTGTGGGCTTTTCTCCCCCCATCCTCCCTCTCTTAATTCCCGGCTGGCCGTGCAACTCGGATCCCGGGCCCAAGGTCCGTGGGATGCAAGCATGTCAGGCGGCAGCAAAAGCACGCCGATCAACACGGACTATGCCGTCTCCCTGCTGGAGCAACTCCGGTTCTTCTACGAGCAGCGGCTGCTGACGGACGTGGTACTGCTGGCGGAGGACACCGAGTTTCCCTGCCACAAGATGGTGCTGGCCACGTGCAGCTCCTACTTCCGGTGAGCACGCCGAGATTGCCTGTTTGGCTCAGGAGCACCTCCTACAGGCAGGGTTCTCTGTTTGTGTCCTCGCAGTCCTGACAGCTCTACTGGCTACCTGTACCATGTGCAGATCTTTAAAAGATGGTTGTTATGGCCACAGGCCATTAGCACCAGAAGGTTATAGGTTCACGTCCCCAGAGCTGCCCTGCTGTTGAATCCATAGACATAACTTTTCTTTTTCTATGTAGTACACTTTCAGATGTTTAAACATTACTAAAATATTAAAAGGTGCAGGATCTCCAAGCATGGGCCTTTGTTGCTGGCGGGGCTGGTCTGCACCTGTGGTTAGCATCTGAACACCTCCAGGAGAACAACTTAAGAAAAACATGGGTGGGTGTGGCTATAGCATGGGACCCATAGAGACTGAATTCCTGCATATTTTAGTGAACAGGGTGGAGCTGGAGCCTGATTTGCACCTGCAACAATCGGTGAGCCAACTGCCTAATGAACTTTGGTTTAATAAAGAGGAACATGCAGACCAAGCTTCCGTTGGTTTCGTTGTGGCATTGCTGCCACCAACTAGTGAGGGAGGATAGAAAAAAATTCTAATGCTGCTCTGGGACTGAAAGAACATAAGGACAGAACAATGAAAAACAAACAAAGCACTGGGTATAGAAAGCAAACTCTACCGCTGAGCTGCAGGCAACGCAATGCCTGTAAACGGGGCTTGGGAAATCCGCTGTCCCACATCGTGCTGGAGCAGCAGTGACACCCCACACCAAACACACACTCCACCCCCCCTTTGGAGAGGTGTTTCCTGCCCTCTGATTTTGGCTTCCCTCCCTGGCCTCCGAGGAAAGGGGATACTTTACGTCAGCTGGGCCTTAGAGGAAGGGGATCCCTCCCCTCGGGCAGCTGGAGGTGGGGAACCCTGTGGGGGAGGGAGGGAGCGGACGGAAGTCAGTATCTCTGAAAGGCTCACTCTGCAGGCACAGTCCTTCATATCGAGGAGCGCTGGAGATTGGAGGGAGCAGGCTGTGTGTGTGTGTGTGTGTGTGTGTGTGTGAGAGAGAGAGAGGGGCGGGGGCATGAAAGGAAAGCTGTGCAGCAAAGGGCTGGAAAATCACAAGGGGGAGGGGGGGTGGGCAGGACAATGAGTCATGCACCAAAAAAAAAGAGCTGGACGTGGGGGAGGATGCGTGGGCGTCCACAGCAGTGGAGGCCTGATGAGACGGCCATCCTTTGGCAGCCTTCTGGATCCGTTGTGCAAACGTGGAGAGGGGCCCGGCCATTGCAAAAGCATGGGAGACGCGGCATTGTCCTGCATGACCAGCGCACGGCTGTGCCCCTCTATCTCCCAGCACGTGACAGTGGCATGTTAAAGCAGCACTTAAAAACCTCTGAGTATTGCCATTCTGAAAACGAAGGTCACCTCGTTTGTTTTTCTTCGCTTCTTTGTCGGGTGTATGCGATGCGGTTGGTTGGTCGAGAATGAAGTAGCTTCCCGTATGGACCCCGGCTCGGCTAGGGAACTCAGAGTCCACTTTGTGAGGTGGTTTCTGCCTGGAGCAGGGTGTTGTTTTCATCAAAGCTATGCCTTGATGCATCAATAGAGTGGATAGAGCCTGTCAGTTACATTTCCCAGCACCCAGTGAACTAAAGCAGGTCAGATGAAAGGTACGACTACCACAGGAGCCCTAACAACAAGCACCCTCTGTTTGAACTCGCTGCCCTGTGTTCGTAGCTCCGTCAAACGATGCTTCCCACATTCTGCTTATCTGGGTGCAGCCTCTTGGCTCTTCTAACCAGTGGGTGGAGCAACAGGAGGCCCCTTTAACGCCAGAAGCCGTGCTATGCATCTGTGGAAAAGAATCTTAATTTTTAGCAGCTCGAGACCTCCACCAGTCATTTTGTGTGGAAGGCAGGCCCCATCCTTTGTTTTTTCAAAGCATAACCTCCATCTAAACAGCGCCTCCGCCTTCTGTTGTCCGCCTTTCTGCCTGACGTAGGGTGGGGTGCTATTTGAGGATCGTCTTACCTTTGCCCGCTCTTAGTGGGTGGTCACAAGGTTCTCAGGCCCAAAGGATACATTTAAGAAAACTATTTTGACGTCTCCTCACGTTAACATCCTCTGGCTAAACAATGATCTAGCTTACGATCTTGTAAACACTTACCCTGGCCAGGGTCCTGAGGACACGGTAATATTGCAGAAGCCTTTTGTCTAAGGGAACCTGTGTCATCTCTCCCACAAGGGCCATGTTCATGAGCGGCCTCAGCGAGAGCAAGCAGACGCATGTCCACCTGCGTAACGTGGACCCGGCCACTCTGCGGATCATCATCACCTACGCATACACGGGCAACCTGGTCATCACCGACAGCACTGTGGAGCCCTTGTACGAGACGGCCTGTTTCCTACAGGTGTGTGCTTGCATGCGGGACCTGCACACTGCAACAGATAAGTGGGTGGGCAAGGCCAAGTAATTAAAGGTGTCCGTATCTGATGAAATCAGAACAAACATTCTGGTAGGCTTTGCTCTCGGCTGCCGGTGGCTCGGAAGACGTGATTGAGTGTTACTCTTTCAGATGACGTCCACCGTAGCGCACTCGCTCATGTTTGACTTGCAGGTGGAGGACGTGCTGTTGCGTTGCCGTGACTACCTGGTGAAGAAGATCAACGCAGACAACTGCGTGCGCATGCTGAGCATTGGTGACCTGTTCAGCTGCGCCGAGCTCAAGCAGAGCGCCAAACGCATGGTGGAGCACAAGTTTCCGGCCGTGTACAAGCAGGAGGCCTTTCTGCAGCTGACCCACGAGCTGCTGCTGGATGTGCTGAGCAGTGACAATCTCAACGTGGAGAAGGAGGAGACGGTGCGTGAGGCCGCCATGCTGTGGCTAGAGCACGACATGGAGACGCGTTCTCAGCACCTGTCCTCGGTGCTCAGCCAGATCCGTATCGACGCGCTGTCTGAAGTCGCCCAGCGTGCCTGGTTCCAGGGCCTGCCGCCCAACGACAAGTCGGTGGTCGTGCAGGGGCTCTACAAGTCCATGCCCAAGTTCTTCAAGCCACGCCTTGGCATGACCAAGGAGGAGATGCTGATCTTCGTGGAGGCAGCCTCGGCAGAGACACCCGGTGACGGGGCAGTGGCAGGCACCAGTCACACCACCGTCTGCTACAGCCTGCAGGCCGAGAAGGTCTACAAGCTGTCCAGCCCGCCGGGAGATCTCCAAAACGTGGGCGCCCTCGTCACACCAGATAATGACATCTTCATCGCTGGGGGCCAAGTGCCGCTGAAGACCTCCTTCGTCAACCACGGCAAGGGCGGCAAGCTGCAGGCTGCCTTCCGCTCGGTGGACAGCTTCTTCTGGTTCGACGCACAACTCAACGTCTGGGTCGCCAAGACGCCCATGCTGCGTGCCCGGGTTCGGCCTGCGTTGGTGCACTGTGCCGGCTACATCTACGCCGTGGGTGGTGACGGCGTGGGCGGCGAGGCCAACTGCCGCACCGTGGAGCGCTATGATCGCGAGAGGGACGAGTGGAGCACGGTGAGCCCGTTGCCACGCGCCTGGAGCTGGAGCACATGTGTCTCGGCCCGCGACTGCATCTATGTGATGACCCACGACCTGACGTACCGCTACATCCCCCGCGCTGACGCCTGGGTGGAGATGGCCTCCCGCCCTAGCAGCCGCTGCTTCGCCTCGGCCGCTGCCTTCGGCGACCTCATTTTCTACATCGGCGGTCTTCACGCGGTCGGCAACTCGGGCCCACGGCCGCCCACGGGCACTCTTGACTGCTCCCCAGTCGCCGTGGAGATCTACGACGTGAGCAAGAACGAGTGGCGCCGTGCTGCCAGCGTGCCGGCAAAGCGCTACTCAGAACCGGGAGTACGTGCGGCCGTGCTGCTGGACTCGCTGTGCGTCTTCGTGCGCGAGACGCATGCCAACGAACGTGCCCGCTACGCCATCTACCGCTACGATTTGGAGCGGGACCGTTGGCTGCCGCGCCAGCCCGTCTCTGAGCGCGTGCTCTGGGATCTAGGCACGGACTTTCGTTGCGCCGTAGGGAAACTTTACCCTTCCTGCCTGGAGGAATCCCCATGGAAGCCCCCCACGTATCTTTTTGCCCCCGATGGGGCTGAGGAATTCGAGGTGGACGGTGAGATAGTGTCCCTTCCGCATGTATAGCTCATGATCCCCCAGGAAAAACTCTGCACTTCCAGCCATGGTTGCTGGGTAAATCTCACCTGAAGCATCCTCCCGAAGCTAAGTCCCTCTGCACACCACCTACCTTGCTAAGCCTCAGACTGACTCTGACTGCGTCTCCCTTTAACTAGCTCTTTTCTATTTAAAAACCGTCATTTAGGCTTTTTTATACGCTCCTGTTAAGTGTTGTCATGGGTCTCCCATTCTGGAGAGCGACGTGGTCTTGGTAACGCACTCACCAGAGATGGTCGTCAGAAGCCCACTCGTTCCTGGGCCCACCACACTCATGGGTCCACAAACACATGGGGGGGCTGGGCTCGCCTCGGAATCCACAGGGGTGACTGCAGGTCCAGTCGTCGGCCAGGCTTCAAGCTGCCCACTGCCCCTCCCCATCAGTATCTGGATGCAGGTCTTCCTCATTAGCCAGCAGCTCAGCTGGCCTCCTAGCCTTCTGCATACTGCTGATTTTTTTTTTTTTTTTTTTTTTTAAATTTTTGTGCCCTTCCTCCTCTTCAGATTGGGAGGGGGGGATTTATCAAGGGTCCTCACAACTCATGCCTCTATTCTGTAATAAATGCCTACTATGCTGCTGATACTGAAAATATCTATTTTTTCCTGTGTTTTAAATTTGTGTGGAGGAGGGATAGAATAACTGGGGTTATTTTGTATTAGCTATTTAATATCAGTCATTACTGTAGTGTGATTGTGTAGATTTCAATTCCCCCCTCCCCTCTCCTTTGAATGAACTATCGAGTAATCTCATTGCTGTGTGGATCTGGACACAGACTGCAAGCCCCCTGTCATGACTTTGGTGATCGCCCTGGCAACCACCCACCGTTGCCGGGAGGGGTGGTCAAGGTGGGGCCACGCACCCATCGTCACGGGAGCGGAGGTGCTCCACGGCAAATGTCAATCAGCATGTTTGGCTACATAGTGTTCCTTCAGCACTGTATTTTCAATGACGTTAATTTATTCCAAAAAAAGAAACAAGAAACAAAACTATTTCTGAGGTCTTCTTTAGGCGCACTGTGTATTATTAAACCCGTCCATACAACATTTAGGCCCTGAACTGCATGTGTAATGATATCTGAGTAAACATGTAGCACGTGCTGCGCCGCTCGTGCACAACTCTACCATTTGTCCTTCTTTCCCATGAGGCTTGTGGGCGCTCTCGTTCTTACGGGCAAATTGGCGGGAAGCTGTGAATTGAACCTGACCTTAATTTCAGCCCTGGGAGTAAATAAAATCTGCACCCCTACTAGGTATTTGCAGTTTTCTGAAGTCACGGGGAGTGGATGGCTTCCTGCCACCTTACAAAACATCGGCGATAGAGTAGTAGATGACATTCTGGAGAAGAGAGGCAGTTCTCCATGCTTAACAGCAGTGCCACAGCTAGATGAATGCATTAAGTCCAGTGTAACGACACATTTTGTTGTTGTTTTTTAATGAGCGGTAGGTGTTCCGCCTACCATTCTGGGGACGGGAACACGGTCCAGCTGAGGTTGACCGCAGAGGTTGCTGGGTTCAGCTGCTCAGAAGCACTCTGCAACACGTGGGTTCCTGTTCCCACTCGGCTGACCTATATTTGATCGCTGGCTGTTCAGTCTTCGGTATTTACAGACACAACCGCCAAACAGAGAGGAGGAACGTTTTCAGCAAATAGATTCTCTTTTAATGTAAGAAAAGGACTTGCCCTTCTTTCAAAAGCAGCTGTCAGTAAATATAGGTTATGTTTAAAATGATTCTCATATGAACACTTTTATACGTTAAATATCTGCATCTGTAATATTGTCATACCTTTAAAAAGTACAATAGATTGAAAGTTACAAAGTGGTCAATGGTTCTTAGTGACAACAGACATAATTTATAAAAGTTGACTGTGGTTAAACACCAGCAGGAGTGAATGACAACTGACAGAACATCAACTATAAATAAACCGTGCGAACCCACAATGCAGCTTAACAGATACATGGGAATGACATTTTCTGTGCGTGAATGCATCGTGTACGAACTGAGGTCTTCTCCACTGTTAAGATCAAAGTGAATCGTGTTGATACAGCTAAAAATGACAGTATAATGCACATCTATCCTGGGTCACAGCAGCTTAGCTTAAGGAGCTTCCAAATTCTCAGATGATCAAGTTGGGGCAAAAGTCAAGCTACCAAACAAACATTGTAAGACTAGGCTTTAGTGCTAAACAGACAAACGACTAAAATGTACAGCACTGAGAGGGAACTCCCCCCCCCACCAAAAAAAACAACAGAAGTTGTTTAAAAGTGCACTAAAAAGAAGAAACCTAGGAACTTAAAGGTTTCAGCTTTTACCTCCTCGTTGGGATCCTAACATGTGCTGGTGCAATCCTGGTCTTGCTCCAACCTGTGAAGCATCACGTCCAAACACAACTAGGTCCCAAACACCATGCATGCTGGGTAAATCGTGTTGTCAAGGTCCCCGTTAAGGCAGCACATCCCACGTCATTGGTCCTGGGGGCCTTCAGTAAACACTGGCTTTTTTTTTTTTTTTTTTTTCCTTGCCCATTTCAGAATTAAACTTCATTGACTGACTTAATTCCTGCTAGGAGCTGATAGGCCATTCAGTAAGCTGTAAGCTCAGTGCTTTCCAGGATGACCGTGACCCTCACTGCAAGGTCCTAAAATGGACCTTAAAGATAAAAGTATTTTAGTCTATATTCTTAATCAAGGTGTCCTGTCTGGGGGGGGGGTATAAACTTAAGAAAATAGCACAAATACCTACAACCCAGGCCTGAAGTGTCCGCACACCAAGTCTCTATTCTGAGGCAGCCTGACTCAGAGGCCAGCACGGACAGGGGTCTCGCTATTTTCATGTACAGGCAGGAAAATGGACCCAAAAAAAAAAAAACACCATCGGGTCCTATGGGCGTCAAAAGGTAGAAACGTCCAGCGGCTAACTGAAGATGCTCAGAAACCTCAGCCCACCCCCAAGGAGCATCCTTGGTGTTCTAAATACTGCACCAGCATCTCAGTAACGACGAGCACTACTCATTGACAAAGCACATGGGGGCTGGGTGTTAAAACACCCATGGGCCAGAGGGTATGAGAGCTTATTTCTCTGCGGCACAGCTATGGGCTCATCCTAACTCCACCTTTGGGCGGGGGGTGAGGGGTGGTGCCTGCCCACCCTGAGGACCAAAGGCAATACGCTGGTCACAGCCGACCCAAAGGAGGATCCTCTCTGATATTGTGGTGTTTTTCCTCTTCGTCGTCTCTAGGGGTGGGGTGTGGAGTGGAAGCGCAGGAAGGAGGAGGGAGGAGAGGAAAGGTTGAGGGAGGGGACAGGGTGGGGGTCATGGCTTAGCTGCAGGCTGCTCTGCATTCACTAGGCCAGGCAGAGCCGGCTGGGCTAACGTGGAAAACCAGGAGGACATCGCGGACTTGGCGCTGATCAAGGCCCCGCCTACCGACTGGCCTGCAGACAGAAAGACAGACAGACAGACAGACAGGCAGGCTTGTCAGACTGCTCCTGGGATGCATGCTGTGGCCATCCCATGGCCAAGGGAGCCTTGCTTACCCACGGCCTTCCCAGTCTGCACCACACTCCGGCTGGTGGTCATCACAGCGTTGCCGATCTTCTTCCCCCGTTCGCTGTTCTGCACGGAGCTGGAAAAGTGACACGCCGCAGGGAAGCAGTCAAACAGCATTCTATCAGTCTGCTGCTTCTCTAAAGATCGAATACGGAATTTAACAGTACAACAGTTTGTCCCTCCTAGGATCTCTCCCGTTATCTAGGTGTCACAGTCATTAAAGTTCCCATGTTCTCTAACAACTCTGGGCTGTTTCACTACCCAGCTCTGTACAGCGCACACTGACATCACCCTTTCTGCCAGACAGCAGCCACAGACCTCCTACCTTGTGGCATACAGGCAAAGCCAAACCTCCAGGCAAATACCACTACCCACATGACACTGTTTGCCTGTCCTTAAAAGACACCGAAGCATCTGCCCTGAAAATATTTTGGGTAAGAAAAATATAACCAAAGTGCTAAAGTTTCAAATCCAATGGCGTTCTCCTCTCCGCCACCGGCATCTTAACAGCCAATTTCTGCCGTGTGATTTCTAATGGAATTAATGAAGACATCTGGCATGGAAACAGCTTGGTTACCGCAGCAACAGCGCCTAGCAGGGCATTTCAGGGAAAGTTCTGGCAGACCGCGGCAAAGGGCAGTGGCGACGACAAAACCATCCAGGCGACAGATTGTGGCTTGGGATTTTCCTGTCGCAGGGCGTTCGGGCTAGCAGCATGGTGTCTCCCGCCAGGGTGGGGCCAGACCTGACACCAAACCACCCGACGCAAAACAAAATACTCACCAGCCTGCCAGCCCGCACTCTGCTGCGTTGCCATTCTCTCTCACACACACACTCACTCACACATTCACACAGCACCGGGACCAAGTGACATTCTCAGCACCTGGAGCGCTGGGTTCGAGTTGCTCTATAAAGAGCATCCCCCAATATAGAGGCAACATTCACATCAATCATGCACAAACCACAATGTCGACAGGCCTGGGCGCGGGCCCTTACCTCTGCCGACCTGGGACGAGCTCACTCACCCCGAGGGTTATCCGAAAGCCAAAGTGACGGCCGGCCAGCACCGAGCACCCGGGTCTGCGTGGGCGCACAGGACAAACACAGATTCTACAAGGTCGCCCGGCACCCGGCCACGTAGCTGACCAGGTCCGTACTAAATCCTCTGTGGTTTCTCCCAGCGTCCTGCCCAACCCTGGGAAGGGGTCAGTTAAGTGCAGGACTGTGGCCCACATCTTTTTGGCTGAGAACAAATGCAGTGATGGAAATTCGACTGCACTTTTGACAATAAAAATATTTAAAGGAAATCAAGGAACTTGGCATTCGTTAGTAGGTCAGAGAAATGCCGTGTCATCAGCTTGCGCCCTTAAAAGGGAATCGTATCACAGCTTTGTCAGGCAGCGAGTTTTCCTGGCAATGGGAGCAACGTCGTGCGCAAACATGTCGCGGTGGTTTCGCAGAAGCGGAGGTCGTTTATCGCAGGTGAAGCCGAGTTGGTTTCGACCCTATCTGGGCTGCTGTGGCAGAAATGAGCCAGTGCTGGGTCAGAGAGGGTGGCTCTTCTCCTCCACTCCTCAAGCATGGTCAGCTTCAAAAACAAAAACAAGGGCAGTGAGGGGATTGGCCAGGGGTGTGGAGGAATGAAGAGAAACTCCAGCCAAATCAGCCAATCGCCGGCTTTTCAGCCAGACATTTCCAGTTCGACCCAAGCTCTGCTTGAAGATACCAATCCACTGCTCTGGCCTCAGAAAAAGGGCTCGCAGCCTGACCCAAATAAACACTGATTTAGAAAAGAAAAATTATATAAAAATAACACCCTGGGACATGGGCAGGATACAGCAACAAGCCGTCATGTGGCTTTGTTTTGATACTCCCTGTCTGGGAATACGTCTCTCTCGGGAGAAATAAAATGAACCAACATGCAAGTGCTCACACACACACACACACACACACACACACACACAATTTTTCCTTTGTTACTTTCTGCCTTTAAAGTCTATAGAAGTAGACAAAAATAGGAGTTGCCACTGGCATCCGATTCCCCCCCATGGAGAACGTCCCTCTTTTTCACAATCACTATGCTGTGATTCAGGTAGATGCCCCCCGCCCCCATACACACACACACACACACACACACACACACACACACACACCCCCAACACAGGACACCTGGCGTGTTTGGTAGCTCATTTCCTACGCCCAGCCCCGCTGGCCTTCATGCTCACAACTCCCCAGGTCAGTAACACAGCTAAGTGTCAGGAAGGGGCCCTCCCTAGCCCCGCCCCCACCGAGCAGGCTTTGTGTTGCCTGCCTCGCCGGTATCCATGACGAGCCCTCTCAGCTACCCCCCGCCCCAGTCGCCAGTTCCTTCCTGGCACAGTCGTGTTTTGTTCACCTTTCACTGACATGCCGCAACCACATTCCTTTCATCCGTCTCCAGGAAGCTGCCCTCGCCCCCCCATCTTCAGGAACGAGGGCAGCCAGAGACTAGCCCGGACAGACGCTGGTTTTACAAACATCACTACGACCAAGCCGAGCCTGGGAACCTGCCTCAGTGTTCCCCCATGTCTCACAAAAAGGTCATAAAGCCAATAAAGCAAACTGTTCCAAAACATATGGAAAGTCAGCAGTGTTCAATCCCTTCCTACCACAAAAAGCACAAGTCAGGGAAAATACGCCCTCTAGTGTCCCAGAGGTGCACTGCCCCCTATCCCAAAAAAAAAAAAAAAACAAACGCAGCAGGCCTTGGCCCAAAGCTGTGACTCCCGCCCACAAACAGCTTTTGTCGCTTTCATTTCCAGTGGGCATAACTCCCACTGAATTCCGCTTGGGCTTGATTAGGAAAACAGCAGCTCCTGTCCCAACACCATCTTAGAGCTCAGCGGGACACTGTCGCTGTTACCTTCCAGTGCCGCACATCCTCATGTCTGGCAGCATGTCCGCCTACCCCTTGCCAGGACCCTATGGCCAGATACTGTGGCGGGGACAACGAATCACGCAACAGGACGGCCTCGGCCAGGTTCTCGATGCAAAGCTATTAATAGAGCCACTGGCTGCAGACGTGCAGCACGTAACCCAAGAAGCCACATCTTAACACCAAGCAATGCAACTCAGCCGTATTTCATTTCCTTCCCACATTCTGGGATGAAACGTTATCTATTTCGTTTTCAAGAATAAAACTTCTATAATTAATTGACGACGTGAGAAACCAGATACACACATTCTCTATTATATATACATACATGCACCTATCAACTATAACTGCAAACTGGAATATTAGGAAGCTATTTTTTTGGGGAAAATGTAAAATTATGTTTCAGATCCATCCATGAAACCCCAGTTTACCCAAAATATGCATTTCAAAAATCGATATTCAAGAATAATACCGTCAGTTAATTCAATAACAAATAATAAATATGGATTTGTTTCATATGCAGTCATTTTGTGGTAACAGCAATAGACATTCAACAGTCACACTTAGGTAAAAAAGAATATGAAAAAGTTTACAAACTAGAGGGCAGTCACTATAACAACTAACTTTGTGAATTTCTCTTTGTGTTGGAACTTCACTCAGATAACAGATACAGTTGTATACTGGTACTGGTGTGACACACACACACACACACACACACACACACACACACACACACACAATAACAGAGCACATATTGTGTTAAATACGACATGGTACACAAACTGCGTTCATGTCGGAAATTTAAAAATTACATTCATTTGCATGTTCCCATCTTTTCAGGATGGGACAGACAATTAGAGCCCATGCCTAAAGCTATTTTTTCTTAAACGGCTCCATATTGACAGAATTAAATCGTACCCACTCTGGTGTCTATTACTTAACACCCAGAACAAACTCCACATGCCCTGGACCCACACTCCAACAGCCAGTCGGATACTTCAGTAACATACACCTTGAACTACACGCAAGAGAACACAAAGAATACCATTCATCCCAATTTAAATGGAAAGTGAATTATGCTTTATTGCCAACAGGTGGCAGCACTCATCTTTTCATGCAAGAGACCTATAAACACTACATAATTGTGTCATCGATGCATGGGTGACAGGACTACTCACTGTGAGAACCTCAGCTTCACATCGGCAACGCTGTACTGCCCTTGGAACGGATGGCTGGAGACACACAAGGTCAGAATTACTCAGTAGCTGCTATGAATGACTACCCATATTTTTGGTTTGTATACAGATAAACACGTCTTCCTTTGGGGACAGACTCTTAAGCGTCTGGGATACAATATGTAGAAGACTAAGACAGCCATGAGCATGGTCCTCTAAAACATTCAGCACCAACACCATCATCATCATCATCATCATCATCATCATCATATGGGTTACAGACAAATGTGGAGCAGTATAGGAACTGTTAACCTTGTCCTAAAAGCAGCCAAGCACTCCTGGCCTCTAAACACGAGGCTCCACCTACCCAAAGGTGACCTCTGACATGCCTGGGTGTTGGTTGCTGTGCCAAACCCTGTAGTTGTGGCTGGCTCTCCAGGCAGAGACAAAGGGGGCCCCGTAGTCAGCCAGCAGCTTCTCATTATCTGGGGGGGGACACCGACCAGCGTAAGACCGTCATCGCCTCCTGTCCTCGTCACAGCTTTTCCTCTGTGGGAGGAACCCACAGTAGTAGCTAACAGGCACCAGGTCTACCCCGGTCTTAGACACAAATCTACATAGGTAACATTTAACTCCCAACAGAATTTTGATTTGGTGCTGGCTAACAGCATCTGCCAGAAGGCGGCACCCTGTCCTCACAGCACACCTCGCCCGGCCACACCTTGCAGCGTGGAGGTGGCGAGCAGCGAATGCATGTAGAGTCCAAACTGGGCCCGTATCCACTCGTCTCCCCCTTCCCATCCGGTGCCGTCCAGAAACACGTCCTCGCGATTCTCCGTCACGTGCTTGACCAGGTAGTCGGCGAAGCGCAGGTCTGCCGTGGTCAAGCTGAGGAGTCTGCGCAGCTCGGCATCCTGGATATGGATGCGGGCCTCCTCCACCTGCCAGAAGGTACCGGAAACATCCGCCCTGAACCAGCAGAAGAGGATCTGACTGAGAGAGACCCAGTTTAGCATCTCCATCGCTAGCCCAGGAACGGAGCATTTATCCAACAGGCCGGGAGGGCAAAGTGTATAGAAATCCCGAACAAATCGAACCTAATGACGGCTTCTTGTGTGTGTGTCCCAAAAATGTAAGTCCTTATTGTGTATCCGTCCGCTCAGAGGAGGCCAGACCTTTAACGGCACACCGTGTTCAAACGGTGACATCTGTGTCCTTACGGGCCCCTTCCTCAAGCTGGGTGGGTCAAAGGGCCACTGCTTGCATGACAACTCTGGGATGTCAAGAGCCCAAACAAAGTATGTCCGGAAGTACACTGATATCGGTTTATACATACACAACCTACACTGCCCAGTAAAACCTCATCAGAAAACTGTCTTCAGCACTAGCAGAGCTCTTTAATCAACGCATCCAGTTTCCTGTTTTGGTTTAAGAAGAAACAGCGGACGGAGTCGGGCAAGCAAGCTCCCAACTCTCCGCCTGTACAGTATGTGGGCCGGCACATGCGGACGTGTCTTTCATACCAGCATTACCAGAAAAACAGGTGTTGTCACTGATTCTGGATCGCTGCCACATCCTTACAATAACGCTGAAGTGATTGACAGCTCTGCATTAACAGCTCTGCATCCACAACAACAGATAACAGCAATTAAAAGGCACTCATAATAGGCATCATTAAAACATATTACCCTGTGTGTCAGCATTGTATAAATTTATTTGTCACTCAGATTGAGAAACGACAGACTCACGTCCACTACGGCGTCGCTGAGATGCCTCTGCTGGCGGAACAGTGCATTGGTCGCTCCGGCGACAAAGCCACGAACTGACACATCTGACAGCAGGTGGTGCTGTTGCAGAGCCATATAAGGCAGGCACAGGTAACCCTGGCAACACACGAAGGCAGGGTGACTGAGCCGAATCCAGCAGGGTAATGGATTCAGGGTAACTGACGCAGCGCTCACGTGTCAAGCTTTCTAAGGGTGGGGCTACCTGTCAAGTTCAACCTGGAAGATAAGGGTTAGGCCCATGTTTACATGGTAAAGGAATACATTTTTACACTGTAAACAGGTCACACCCAGCACGTATGATGATTTCATTACAAGACAAAAACAGTGTTTTCCTGCCCACTGGCAGGCCTCACTGGCACAGATCATTTGCTGGCGGCCTCTTCTTAAAAGGTATGACCCATGGCACATCACGCACTGGTCACACGCTGCTTATGTTATTCCTCTATCACAGCTGGGGACAGCTAGTCACACAATCTCTGGGCTGAGAGGGAGGAGATGATAACGCAGGCCTAGATGGACCCAGCAAGCGGTACCTTAGTGAAGATGGCGAGTGGCTGGCCGTACCGGTCTTCCTGCAGTCCAGACACCAGGGGTGCGACTGCCTGCCTACCAGCCGGCTGCGGCTGCACGGTGATGGCAGTGCCCATCTCGCCATTCGTTGCCATCTCGCTGTCCACCGCCTTAGCCTCCTCACCCTCCGCCGTCTCCTTGCTCGCAGCCTTCCTCGCTCCACCTGGTAGCATCGTCTCCTCGCCAGCCACCGTCTCTCCCGGGGTCCGTTCCTCCAGAACACCGGGGTCCAGTGTCTCCCAGTCACTTTCCGATGACTCAGGGGAGGACCGAGACGGGGCCTTCAGAAGGTGGTTGTCCGTCGCCGGATCAGTCTGTTCCGGAGCTGATTTGGACTGAGTGGAGTCCCCTTCTTGCAAATCCTCTCCCAGCCCCTGGGGGGCGCCGTCAATGTCAGTGACTGTCACTGAGAGCTCCTCAGAGCCAGAGCCAGAAGGGGTCACCACATGAGTGGGCTCTTCAGAAATACTGCTCCGTGGCCGGTAATGCGACGAGTCCTCCAGGCCATGCTCAATCATCCCTTGGGGTACAGGATGCCATGATGAAGCCGGAGTCATCACCAACACCAGCACTCGAAGAGGCCATGGACGTCTAACGCCAGGCCTCAACAGCAATCAAAATCTCAAAGTCTGAGACCCACACAGACCTCAGATTTTCAAGACAGGTCGAGTAAAACATAACAGAATTAAGCGAACGATAAGATGAACGTTGACAGGACTGTTAGAGCTCTTAGACAAAGGCGACATCCTTCACATAGCCACAAGTCAAGTCATGAACACACCTTCCTGCTCATAAATATCGCCTTTTCTCAATCGTGTTAACAGACAGTAAAGCTGATTTTATAAGATGACAGCCAAAATCCAGGTCAAAACTACACTGAATGTGTTGTCAAAAGGCGACTCCACTCACCGGGGAAGAGTGACAGAAGGGTCATGAGTGTTTCCACTAGTCTGTTGACAGGGGACACAAAGAAGAGGACCTAGGAGAACCCAAGCACAGAAGATGTATGTATGTGTATCTGTATATGCATGTGTGTGTGTGTGGGCGGGGGGGGGGGGGGGG
>JAACJT020000064.1:13482319-13492922 GCA_009936485.2 Gymnarchus niloticus | reverse complement strand
ACTGACAGAACAGTTCATCCAAAGTCAATGGCACTGATCCCCACCCAGCTCTACACCTCAACCTATATCCTATAGTTAGCATTCCTCAAATGCTTTCTGTTTAAGGTGACATTTTTTTCCCTCCCTCTCACTTTTTTTCTGTAAGAAGGAAGCTGTAATCTGTGTGGGAGGAGTTCCACCGTCATGTGCGTCGCCTGTGCCTCCATTCAGTTCTGCGACAAATGTGACCTGGTCTACCACTGCCACCCCGACAGAACAAGTCACACTCGGGAGCGCTTGCAGCCTCCTGTCCTCGGTGAGGCAAGGGGCAGGGGCAGGGTCAGGATGAGGGGCTGGGCACTCGAATGCACATAGGAGAAAAGGCTTTCTCAGTGGCTTCCATTAGTGCTGTGATTCAAGTTCCTGTCACCTGCCTGCGTCACCCTGCAGATAACTGCAGCATCTGTGGAATTTTCCCCGTCTTGGCCCACTGTCCTACATGCAGCCAGCGGCAGTGTGAGGCATGCGACAGGCTGTACCATTCTCACCCAGAGCGCAGGGGTCACAAAAGAATCCCAGTCACTGCTCCTTTGAAATGCATGAGGTAGGAAAGGAGATAAAAGTCCATTTGGAGGTGTGAACAGAGACAGCCAGTACTACTTTTAAGATTGCATACTCATTTTCAATAATGTAGGCATTTTCTTAATCAAAAGATCCCCCTTTTCCCTCAGACCCTCACTCTCCTCATGGGAGTGCACTTACTGCACCACGGTGAATGAGGTTCAGGCGGTGCTATGTGTGACCTGTGACCGACCAAGGTTAGCACCTGCTGCCCCTGCTGTCCTGGAGGAGTCACTGCAGACTTCAACTGTGTCAGGTCAGCAGTTGTGATCTGACTCAATGTCATAAGATTTTTGAGCAATTAAATTGCAGCGTGTAGCTGAGGCAAAAGCCAAGCCAAAGGTAAAACCAGGATGAGCAAAAGTAATGAGGAAGCTATATAAAGTCTCTCACAAGCATGGATTTTAAAGGAAAAAGAATGGATGTTAAAGGCTCCCATCTCTCTCTCTCCCCCAGAGTGGCAGTGTAAAAGCTGCACCGTGATGAACTCTGGCAGCAGTGTCCTGTGTGAGGTCTGTGAGCGCCCCCGTCTGGCCACACGCCCACCCGTGACACTGACAGTCCCGGCAACAACAGCTCTGGGAAAGATTGAAACCACAGACACAAAGGTAGGCATCGGCCCTTTCGACTTTAGACACCTGTGCATCTTTTTTAGTCTGTAGAACTGTTTATATGTAGAACATTCGACGGACTGTCACACGTTCCTTTGGCTCAGTCTCTCAGTTAAGAGGGGGTGTCGTTTCTGCTTTCTGGTTCGGTGCTGGGTTATGATCTTTAGAGTTCATACTGAGATTACTTCTCAATTATGGCTCGTTTACAGCAGGTTTATGATGAGCTGGCACTGTGGTACTCAGCCAACCACTGGCTTCTCTCCTCATATCTCGCCTTTTTTCCTCAAATTCCTTTTCAGTGGACATGTCAATTCTGCACCTATGTCAACTGCACGCCTTCTGACATGTGTGAAGTATGCAACTTGTCCCGTGCGGACCGGGCACCCAAGCCCCCCACGCCCGTCCCACAGCCGTCTGTGTCCCCCCTCAAGCTCCAGGTCCAGCCCACAGAAAGCGCTGATTTGAAGAGGCAGAGGCAGATGAGAGAGGAGGGCTTGAAGCTTATCCAGCAGATTCGAGTGGGTGGAGCGTATGAAAACCCTCTGAAGTTCGGTGTCTGCATGAAATGCAGAATGTCTGTGGATATATTGGGGTGGTGCTGTACAGACATTAACACGAACCGGTCTTCTGCTGTATCCTACCAGATGCTGTGGCCTCTTCTGCCATGACAGCATAACCTGTTAATGAGTATGAAAAAAATACTAATCTATTGCCTCTCTGCATTCCACCTGGTTTTTGAACCTTTCATTCAGGAGGGAGAGAAGAGGGGGGTGAGTCCCGAGGAGGTATACGCTGCCATGTGTGTTTCCAAGGGCAGCAGTGTCAGCCCCTGTGATTGGCTGGATTCTGAACTGCCCCACCTGCTGGACCAGATCTGCGCCATGGCTGCTTCTGTCCAAGGGGACTCAGCTGGCCGGAGCGTGCAGCTTTCCAGGGCCGAAGCTAAGCAGGCCTGGCTGGCAGCAGGGGGCAACACTGAGAAGGCGGTGACCCAAGTCCTAAGGGACAGGAAGGCCAAGGTGTGTACGTGATAGAAGGAGAGAGATGGTCATAGCACAGACTGTGGGGAGCTATGGTTCAGAGACCGGTACACTGCAGCAGTGCTTTAAATGGATTTCAGTAGTGCTCCTCTACGGCTAAATTCATCTTCTCACTCAGCCATCCTTTCTTTCATTTCTCCAGATGGGGGAGCTCTACTTTCTGGGATTCAGGGAGGCAGACAAGTGTGAGGAGGCACTGAGGCTGAGTGGAGGGGAGGTGCGTGGGGCCCTCTCTTTACTGCAGCGCCCCCTTCTGGATGACTTTCACAAGCGCGTGTGGAGCGACCAGCCTGAACCTATAATTGATATCAATGACCCCGACAAGCAGGTGCCAGAGAGCAGGGGAGGGCCTTGGGGTGGACTTGGCGTGTTTAGTTAGTCTAATTAAAATTCTGTCCGGGCTTTTTTTTTGCCACTTTGTGGCTGACCGCAGCCCGGTCTTGCTGCTTACCGTTCTCTATTCCCGCTCTTAGCGGATGTGCCGAAGGCTGCTGGCTCTATACGATCTGCCCAGCTGGGGCCGCTGTGAGCTGGCTGTGTCACTGCTGCAGGAGCCCAACACCCACTACTCCCTGGAGGATGTGGTGCAGGCCGTCCGCGAGTCACATGACCGAGACTTCATCCGCCGGGTCCTTGCCAAGGAATGCCCGTGCTGCCTGTCTGTTTTTCCCCACAGCAAGGTACCTCTGCTCATGTGTGTTTGTAGGAGAAAAGAGGGATGTGTTTGTTTGTAAGCTGGGCATCCTCCAGCTAAAGTGAACCGGAAGTACTAACATAAACCAGTCAGATGCTCATCTCCATTTACGGCAGGTAATTAGAGGATTGAACCACTTGTAACAGATGAAAGTGTATTGTGGAATGTAATTGAACTGTTGTGTCTCAGCTGCAGTCACTGACCTCTTGTCAGTTCTGTATAAACCTCACCTCTCCCTCAGTCTGTATGTGTCAGCTGCAGTCACTGACCACCTGTCAGTTTTGTGCAAACCTTACCTCTACCTTTGTCTGCATGCATCAGCTGCAGTCACTGACCTCCTGTCAGTTCTGTACAAGCCTCACATCCCCCTCTGTCTGTATGCATCAGCTGCAGTCACTGACCTCCTGTCAGTTCTGTACAAGCCTCACATCCCCCTCTGTCTGTATGCTCAGCTGCAGTCACTGACCTCCTGTCAGTTCTGTACAAGCCTCACATCCCCCTCTGTCTATATGCATCAGATGCGGTCACTGACCTCCTGTGAGTGCTCTGTGTGCTGCGAATGCTTCCAGCAGCACTTCACAATCACTGTGAGAGACAAACACATCAGAGACATGGTGTGTCCCGTCTGTGGAGGTCCAGATATCAACGACCCTGAGCACCTCAACAGCTACTTCTCCACACTGGATATACAGGTACATCGAGAGAGGATGTACGTACACCTGAACAGGTGCATTTGTAGTCCACGGATATGGGTACAGGGAGAGAGAGAGGATGTGCAGATGTCAGAATGGGTACTGAGAAAGACACCAGTCGCCAACCTCATGATTGTCATTACTGAGCTCAGAGCTGTGAACCTCACTTGGCTGTTGGGATCAGATTTAAATGTAATGAGTATGACCAGAATCGGTCTGCACCATGTCTTCTCCCCAGTGTGTCTTTTCCCATGCGTTTAGTTGCGTGATTGTCTGGAGACAGAAGTATATGACCTTTTCCTCAAGAAGCTGATGGAGCACTCCCTCATCAAGGACCCCAAATTCCTGTGGTGCAGCCATGTGAGTGGAGATGCAGATATTTTAAGCACTGCTACCTTCCACAATAACATCATTTCTGCTTAAAGCCTGGTTCATACTTTACTTTTCTGTGCTCCATTGTGGTCCACACATGGTGCGCATGACTTAAATTTTGTCATCAGGCATGTGTGCGCAGACTGTGCAAGGAATAATAGATTAGTGCACTACTGGAAATTTCCAAATTTAAAAGCACAGATGTCAGTCAAAAAGAAATAGAAGAATTTGTCATGGACGCCTTAGAAGAGAAGCTATGTGAGGAAATGCCAGGATACCAGAACATTCACAACTCATCTCTCAAGAAGACAGAACTGAAACGAAAGCAAATATTGCTCTCATTCGCCATTGTGTGGGTATTGTTGTGTGCTTCCGCCTCTGTTTAAGCTCCATTCAGAGCGTGAGGATAAGGTGCCATCTGCTGGTACGGTGACACATTAATGCCACTGACTATGAATATACTAACAAACGTAGTATGAACACGACACAACCGTAACCCTAACCCTGGAAAAGTAAAGTATTAGCTAAGCTTTAAGAGATCAGGAGGGTGGAGTCAGTGGCCATATTAGGGGAGGGACTAGTCGTGGTGGGTGTGGTCACTGGGGAAGTGGAGTAAGGAAATGGGCTGTATGAAACCTTGTTAGTTCTCAATATCTCAAACCAGTTGCATAGGCAACAGATGAATCTCCTCCCTGCCAAGAGCCCCATGAAGAGGTCATCCCTCCATTCATCCTCCCCCATGCAACGCTGCTTCAAAAGTCAAGATGGTAGAAGTAGTCCTGATTGCTAAGCACCTTTGCCTACTGTCTCCCTGCCAGTGCTCCTACGGGTTTATCTACGACGGCGACCAGGCCAAAGTCACCTGCCCTCAGTGCAAGAAGAGCTTCTGTGCCCAGTGCAAGAAACCTGTGAGCACCTTGCTGCAGTCACCGCTGCCTTCTTGCTGTGCCCAAAGACATGAGACAAAAGTTGTTCTCTTATCGCACGGCACCTTTCAACTCAACAGTGTGCTGATTAGCTGACACTAATGGTTTATTTATATGAGTATTTAACTGGTTCAGTGTAATGGCAGGCATTCAGCTTGTCAGTCCTTGTCCTTACCCATAATTCCTCCTGCCACACCTCCCAATTCTCCTGCAGTGGGAGACCCAGCATGCCGGCCTCTCCTGTGAGCTGTTCCAGGCTTGGAAGCGAGAGAACGACTCCGAATACCAGAAGCAGGGGCTGGCAGGGTATCTCCGTGACAACGGCATCAGTGAGTCGCTGTCTGTGAGACGCGTGCACACACGCAGTCATCTGAACATTGTGTCAGTTTCCAAGCCCCCACTGTAGTGGTAAAAATGATTACTGTGGAATTTCCTAGTGCAGTTACTAGAATACTAGTGTAATTTCATCATTTACACATTTCAAAGCATCCTCTTATCAATAGTAATAGCAAAAAGGTAATGAAATAGCAATAAATTCACTGCTAAAAAATTGCACTTCAAAGCTAAGGAAGTAAGAAAACTAATTAAAGCTGAATATTGACATAGTGACAGCATTTCTGTAAGTATACAGATTAGCAATATACAACTCACTCTGTATCGTCTTTAGTAAGGTTATGAAAACCCAGGCTGAACTATTACTAAGCACTAAAGTGTGGTGAGACCTTGTTTTCCCTAACTGTGTCGGTCTGGGTGTCAGCTTGTCCTAACTGCAGGTTCCAGTATGCCCTGACCAAGGGAGGCTGCATGCACTTCACCTGCTCCCAGTGCCGTTACCAGTTCTGCAGTGGCTGCAACAACCCCTTCCACACTGTAAGTGGCTGTGTGTTTGATCCAGTATAAATTACAGGGCTTGTGACTAATGGTTCAATTTATAAAATAGAAATCAAGCCACAGTCGGCCATCTGTTGATGTCTGATGATCTGACTTTATATTATGACAATAATCGGGCCTTCCTCTTATCGCAATTCCCACGCGTACCCCCCCCCAGACCTGTTCTGTAGCCCAGTGCAATGTGACGGGGCTCCATGCCCACCACCCCCGTGACTGCCTCTTCTACCTGAGGGACTGGGAGCCTGTGAGCCTGCAGGCCCTGCTACAGGTACAGTGTGGTAGGGTGCATTACAGAGTGCAGTGCACAGTACCCAGGATATATAAAAAGCTTAAGTAGACTAGAACCACATGCACGCATGCCCTCGGCTCATGAGATGTGGTCAAAGAGCAGCTCGAACTGTACAGGCTGCCGCTTCCACGCTTTGGCTTTATGTGATGACTTCTTGTTCTGCTTTACAGAAAAACGGCGTGGAGTTTAACACCGACCCCCCCAACGGTGCACAACCTGGTAAAGTTAGCCACTCCCCCATTACTGTAGTCCCCCCTATTTCCTTACCACTGACTAGGGCAGAACTGTTGACGAGTCCTACAAATGGTATACTGTCCTACAAAAACAACCCCCAGCGTCAGTCCATCGAACATGCAGTCAATGTCGGTATTCTGCTTGTTGCATCTTCTCTCTCCTATTTTTCATTCCCTCCCATTCCTCCCTCTCTTGCTCAGGGCAGTGCAGTGTGATGGAGCAAAAGGACGAGGCGGGGCAGCAGTTGGACTTGCCTTGTGGGATCCAGTGTCAGGCCGGGCAAGCAGGGCTCTGCGAGTGAGTGATTTCACCATGACGACATTCTGTCCATCCACCCCCACTCGTCAGATCATCATATTTAGCCGGCTCATTTCCTGCTGTTTTCAGGTGTGAGTTTGCACTGCTGATTCTATATTAGTAGCAACTAAATTGCTTCTGTGGTTGTCTGCATTTCAGGAAGCACTACAAAGAGTATCTGGTTAGTCTCATCAACGGCCACTCCCTCGACCCCGCCTCCCTCTTCAAACTTAATGAGGTTTTGTTGGCTTGTCGGCGATACCAAGTGGATGACCGGCGGGGGGAGGCAGAAGATGACGTTACTTATGTAGCCAGACTGCTGAAGGTAGACTACTGCTGCTTGGTTGAAGCCTTAATATATGTTGTGTGTGGATATGAGTCTGGATATACGAGCATGTGGAGTGCTCAGCTGAACAGATAGTGACACAAACGAATAATCGCCAGACAAATGTCAAACTTCACCCTTAGCCTAGCCAGTGTGAATACTGCCTAGTGATACACTGTGAAATGCATTGACAGCTACATAACAGAGAATTTCAACAGGTGTTTTACTAACGCATACACAGCAAGGGGAGGATTTGGTACAGGCCAACCTGGCCTTAACATGGAGTGGCTTTAATCCAGTTTTTCCCGTTTCCACAGAAACTGATGGACGAGGTGCCGCTTGGGGACAAAGTCCCACGGAAGAAGTGACAGGCATCACATTGGACTGACGACTGTAACCGCAGCTGTTCAAAGATCAGCTAAAAGACAGTTCTGCCGCAGATTCAGAGAGGGAATTTTGTTTACCTTCAACTAAACATGGTGACTCGATTATAGAACATTCTACTTTTCTTTTTTAAACCCCTTTGATCAGGTTAGGGCATAGGTATAGGACCATCATGCATTTTATAACCATGCATTTTGTAGATCTGAATAATAGAAATTCCAAAGTGATTTCTCAGTCAAACCAACATAAGCTGTCAATGATTTTCAATGCTGGTGATTGGTTCCCTGTAAGTCCCCCCCCCCCCCAAGCTGTTCTCTGAACACTCTCACTGGCATCTGCCTCTCTCTGGGATCTGGGAAAGATTGCGTCACACCCCATTCCTGTGTGATAAAGAAGCCAGGGCTGCACCCTGGACCAGTTTATAGTGGGATATCTATACGGCCAATGATCCATGATTGATGACTCCTGAGCCCTACTCAGACTCGACTAAACACGAGTTGATGTTCCCTAGTATAATCATTTCCATTTTGTTGTTTGGACAAAGCTCTTTAACCAATAAAGCTTCCAGGTGCAATGGCTCTGGCAAAATGGTCACTGTATTGTATACTGAACTGTGATTTGAATGCCGCTCAATGTATCCACAACAAGTTAACACACAAAATCATAATGGTCTTAGATGGGAATACAGCAGAGAAATCCATCTGGCACTAGTGGCCGATTTCAGGAAGGGAGGCAAAAGTCCTGAAGTCAAAGGGTATGAAAGGGGCTTAATATTCTTAAGATTTTCTAACAGCCCAAAAAGAGATGTGATTATTTGTACACTTTTAGCAGAAAATGCAGTATTTCTCTGTTTTTTTTGGTATTGGGTTTTGAATATTGGCTTGGTTATGACTTTAAGGTTTGGAGACAAGTACACTAAAACGTGTTAAAGATTAAACATTTTCTAAAGCCGGTAAAAACTAATGCTTTTGCTACTGGGGTAGGAGTGGGCGTGTGAACGAGGACAACCCAGCAAACAGGGTACGTTACAGGAACGTTAAGAACGTAATTGGAATGTTATTGGACGTTGTGGGAACGTTTCCCGTTTGCTGGGAAACGACTGGTCGTTAATTACCTAACAAAAGACTTAGTATTCGCCCCTGCTTCCGATTTCATGATTTCGTGAACTCAGAAAGGGAGGGGAAAAAAGAAGACAGCAGCCGCGGCTGTTCGGTTCAGGCCGACGCCGCCCTCAGCCGGCAAAGCGCTGTAACTGCGGCAGAGCGCTTCGGTGATGTCACGTGATTTTTAAGAAGCCGCTCGAGTTGGGCGGTGCGCCTCCGAGGACAGGCTGGGGAGGAGGGGGGCGTGCTTTGACGGTCAGTCTTAGAACCAGACAAGACCACACCACAACTGTACAGCTGTTAACAGGTAAGCCCGATCAAAATACAGTCTGTACTAATTATCCAGATTATTGATTGTCGATGGGCTGTTTTCAGAGCTGCGATTTAGGTGAAACTTTTCTTTAAATGTGTTGCTGTAATTTCGTTATCTTAGAATATTTCCGGTGATGTTTTAATGCACGTCATACTTTCGGCATTCCTCGATAAAAGCACCGCTCATGAAGGTTTTATGTACATGTGTTGTCGTTGATACTTGCGTTCAGACTAATGTGTGTTGTTGTAAATGTACCGTTCTGACTTATGTGCTGATATAATAAAATGAAGCCCGCATTTCCGCACATGTATTATACTGCTTGCTCAGGCATTGCACGGCCGTAGCCGATCGAACACATGAGGCGTGATCGGTGGCCACAGGGCACTGATACCGTGTTGCTTTGACAGCTTCCACTTTGACGAAGCCAGCCATGGCGACGCAGGGGAGAGTTCGCTCCACTCGGAGGCTGCGCTCCTGGATCGTGGAGCAGGTTGGTCATTCTTTGGTGTCTTCTGGGAGATGGGAGACCCTCGTCGCCCCCCACACACTATATGTCTTTCTCCCTGCTCTGGTTGAGTGGAGTCCAGGTTGCTCAGCTGTTGCTTTTGTGTTCTGCGTGTAGGTCAGCAGTGGCCGGTACCCGGGTCTCATTTGGGATGACCCTGCCAAGACCATGTTCCGCATCCCTTGGAAACATGCTGGCAAGCAGGACTTCAGGAGTGATGAGGATGCAGCAATTTTCAAGGTTTGAATCCTTATTTTAAAAAAAAAAACAAAACAAAAAAAAAAACAAATTGTCGTGCACCCATCTTTAAATCTCAGTCCATCACCATGTGTTGTGTGGTACATCCTTACTCGGTGACACCCCAGTCTTTCAAAATCCTTCTCACACTTGATTACAGGCATGGGCAGAGTTTAAAGGGAAGCTTTCGGAAGAAGGGCGTTCAGACCCCGCTTCCTGGAAGACTCGCCTCCGTTGTGCTCTCAACAAGAGTCCAGAGTTTTGCGAGGTCAGCGATCGGTCACAGCTGGACATTTCTGAGCCGTACAAGGTGTATCGTCTGGTCCCACTTTCAGAACAAGGTGAGGAAGCCACCTTGCATACACACTAGTGCCAGCAGAACCCATTCACTACAACAAACGTGCTTACACACACTGTCAACAGGAAAATATTTACATATGCACATTATCCAGTACTCGTATGTAGCCACACACACCAATCACACAGTACACTCAGACATACACATGCCAGTGTTGCTACAGTGATCACTCAACAGAAATGGCCTATCCCACAGCACAACTTGTTTTCCACTTAGCATGCAACAGCACAAGGAAGTATATATCCAGAAATGAGAGAAAGTGTATGTAAACGCTGTTCCCCAGACAGCACGGATGGTACACGCATGTGGCTGACGCAGTCAAGCTGGATGTTACAATGCCATGAACTTAATTTTGTAACCAAGCACTCTGAATTCCACAGAAGCGTATTAGAGCCACTCAGTAAAAAAAAAAAAAAAAAAAAAATTGATTTTGAGAATAAAGTCTGATTTTCAGAATAAAGTCGAAATGATTTTGAGAAAGGTCGTAATTTTAACAACATAAACATCAAAACTGAGAGGGAAAACCAAACAGAGTTGGAGGATGTTGCCACAATTGTTGAAAGGGAAATCGCATGCAGTAATCGTCTACAAGATCATGGAGAGAAGTTTAGGCGTGTTGGAGTAAAAGCCAGCCAGGGTTGTAACCTCATGTTAATGAGTGTCCACCACGCAAACCAAGCTAATAGGCTATCAGTAGCTATGCTACCACAACAGAATCTACATGTGACATTT
>JAACJT020000064.1:13463259-13482219 GCA_009936485.2 Gymnarchus niloticus | reverse complement strand
ACCATGGGTCTACACAAGTTAGGATAAGGTTATTAAACTTATAAACGTAGACCTTCTGTGTGGACTGAAGCTACATGTGACATTTACCATGGGTCTACACAAGTTAGGATAAGGTTATTAAACTTATAAACGTAGACCTTCTGTGTGGACTGAAGCTACATGCCAGTTTTTTTAAAAACGGTTCTGTTTGCACCTATCCCGTCAGCCCCCCTGTAATATTTCGACTTTATTCTTGCAATCATTTCAACTTTATTCTCTATAATTTTTTAAATCAGTGGCCCTAATGCGCTTCCATACCATTCTTCACAGGTGAGCGCTAGGTTTTAAAATGAGGGTGATACAGATAAAAACCAGAATGAAATCTTGCGAGACCGAAGTTCTGCCTTCCTCGTACTTGATGTGAACACTGGCCTGGGTTTCTCCAAGGCAGCTCACAGCCCCGCCGGAAAGCTCTATATGCCCTGCAGGCATGTAGGGTGTCCCAGTCATGGTGTTGAGTGGAACGTCAGCAAAAGTTAAATGGATTACTATGGTGAAAAGTGGACAGGTGTGTTTGTAAAAGGACTGCATATAGGACTGTAGGGTTGAAATCAGGAGGAATTACTGATTGTGTTTATATATGGGCGAAGCAGGACTGTACCAGACTAATACATGTTTGGAAGGTACGTCTCTGTGAAGTGCTAATGTATGCAGTATGTTCCTCTTTGCTGCTCCCTGTTCTACCCTCTCATCAGGGCATGGTGAACAGGACACAGACATAGACGTGCTTTGTGATGCAATGGAGGGAGGTAATAGGGTTTTAAAGTTCAATCAGTTTTTCTCTGCCATTTAAAAATCACATTATTGCGAAGAGGTGGAGCTGAGGTTTTTCATTATGGCCATCGCTGTAAGTAGTCCTCACATATATCACATTCTAGGCTCATTGAAAACGACTAGGTAGTAAAAATTTATATCACAAAGGCAGGGAGGCACAGAAGTAGTGCAAGAGGACAGCACTGCTGTCATCGGGGAGTCTACTCTGACTTGGTCATTTGCTTCAAGCTTCTCTACCCTACAATTACGCAAGAAGCTACACAGAAAAATTATTTGCTACATGACAACTCATTTTTATTTAGAAGGAAGTAATGCAACAGAATGATTAGCTAAGGGATTGGCGGGGGTGTCTTTCTACTGAGCTTGTGATTAAACATGTAGGAATTCACAACATCAACAGGATGTGATGTTGATGTTCAGTACCAAACTCCATTGTTCCACAGTTCACAGTCTGGCTCGCGGCCAGCTGGTATGCTTTTAATTAATTAGGCTTCATTAGGCAAATAATTGAATCTGGTTATACATCACTTCAGAAATCTTAAGTACGTTAAGCCACACTGCGTAATGTAAACATTCAAAGTATTTATATTAATTCAATAGCCCGTGTTTGATTACTTGTTTAGTAAAATAAAAAAGCTAAATATAACTATTGGGGCTATCTGGTTTTTACTTAATTGTCGTAGAGCTGCAGATCATTAATTATTAACTGAAATATGAGCACTGATTCATTTAAAGAGGTATGATCAAAAAGACTTATCTTCTCACAGTATGTGGCTCTAAGGTTTGAGGTGACTGGGGGGTGCCATAGCATACCTGTGGGGTTCTTCCTTTGAGTGACTGGCTTGTGGTGCATGTATGGTGGGAGCAACCAGTACTGGAATAAATTTGATTTCAAAATAAACATGAAGGGAAAGAATTTTGTACTTGACTGCGAGACTGAATATACACTTATACTGATGGATTTTGGTTGTTTAATGGTTATATACTGATCTGTCAGCTTGGTCAGAAAATGTCTGGTAAGTTAATAAACTGTACAGTGACAGTCACTGCTGCAATGCCCAGCTACTTGGCAGCAAAATAACCAAGCAAGCAGTGACTCTGATGGTTCCAAATCATCCGGCTACCTGGAAACTGCCAGATGTATACAACGAAATAAGCAGAAGTCATTAGACACTTTAACACGGTTCCATATAGTAAAAGACAAAACCAGCTAGTGATGTCTGGCTACAGCAGTGTTGGGCACTTTCACGAGTTTTGCTTCTTGACGCTTCCTACAGTACAGCCACAGGCTGCAGTCGACAATGGGATTCAGTCATCCACGGCTTCACTGAAGGTCTCTCTGTCCCCGCCCTTTTCAGGAATGGTCGAGAGCAATAAAAAGAGTGGAGCAGGGAAGAGAAAACGACACAGGACCCAGTGTGACCACGAGGAAGAGAACAGGGAGATCAAACAGATGAAAGAGGAGGCGTCCCCTATCCAGCCAATCGTCACGGTAGGCTCATCAGCGATTTGCATGATACCTAGGTGGTCATGGCCTTTCCTTCGTACCCAGTACCGGCCCATCATGACACACTTTGTCGTTGGCGGTAGACCAATATCCTTCTCCTTTCTGACTTGCACATGCAATTCTCAGTCTGTCCAGCAGATGGACAATGAAATTAACCCCCAGACGGAGGTCAACAGTGATTCAGCCGACATATTGAAACACTTACACAGTAAGTCTTAACCCTTCCAGTTTTCTCCTTATGTGCTCATCTTTCAACTTCTACGTGCCATCTTTCGTCACTTTCCCCCTCATTAAAATCAGTACCTGCAGGGACATCATATTAATTGCATTTATCCTGAAACCCTGGACACAGAGCCAAACCTTTATCGGTATATTAATCAGACCTCCAGGGAAGAATACATGGAGACCTGGGACGTATTTCCCATCAGGCAATGCTTCCGTTAAGTAGAAGCAAAAAAACAGAGCTGACACTATACTGTCAGTAATAAGGAAGGACAGTCAGAGCATCTTTATAAAGACATGCAGCAATGGCTGATGAAGCATTTAACTTCCGTAACCTTCTCATTAATTTTGCTCACAGTCTCCCAACTCTAACTCTTTGCTTTTGGCAGTCACGTGTGCTCTGAGTTTTTCTTTTTTCCACCAGCAGTGCTTTGCAAGCCAGCCCAGTCATTGATAAAAATTGGCAGATTGGCTTACTAACACATTGTGTTGCATAAAATGGCGATTACTTGAGTAATCAACTAAGGAACATTAAAATCAATGAATGTGTTTGGTTTTGGCTTGGAAAAACCTGGTACTGCGCTACTGCACCCAACCCTTTCCCCTTATTTGCCTCTAGATATTAATACTGATCAATTAACACATGGCTAAAAACCACTCTCTCTTTCCTGTAGTGGTCAATGAGCTCCAGGTGAACTTGATGATTGAGACGGCGCCTCCCTCTGGAGGTAATGACCAACTGTATGATTAAAAAAAAACTCAGTGTTGTAATGAGTGGGCCTACTGGTGTTCCTTCATCTTGCACTTGTCTAGGCTGCTTACCCCCCTTGCTGTCATCTACCTCGCCACAAATATACTACCGCTATGATGTTGCTAGTCCATATGAAGTTATAGCCTGCCGCACGCTGTTTGTTTTGCTCCAGATCTCCCGTCTCTCGTTGTCACCCTCTACTACGTGGGCCATGAAGTCCTCAAACGTGAGGTTTTTGGGAAAGACGTCCGAATCGCCTTCTTCCCTCCCTCGCACGATGCCACGGCCTCCCAGAGCACAGTGGGTACAGAGCGCATCGCCCTACCCGAGCCGCCACCCTCCCTGTTCACGGGCCCCAAGCAACAGGCCTTTGCCTCCTTGCTACCATACATGGAGAAGGGTGTGATGCTGGCCTCCACCAAGCTGGGTATCTTCGCCCAGCGCTTTTGCCAGGGCCGGGTGTTTTGGACAGGACCACACACTACTGAGCCAGCCCCTCACAAGCTGGAGCGTACAGGCCACCCGGTCTTGCTGTTCAGCAGGGAGACTTTCCAGCAGGGTAAGGATCGTGCCGTCCACGTTAGCCACCCTGCTACTGGCACAGCTTAGACGTGCTAGCCGCAGTCAGAAATGACACTGTTTGTAGTATTAGCCATGTTGCCAGTGAATTGAAGTGACTTAAGGATGACACTGAGAAAGCGTCCATTTGTGTTCCTTTTGCAGAGCTTGAAGCGTTCAGCCAGAATGGAGGAGCACCACCGCGGTGTGGCGTCACCCTGTGTTTTGGAGAGGAGCTGTCTGACATGGAGGACATCTCTAGCAAACTCATCACTGTACAGGTATCTACCTGCCCGAGTTTTTACACTCCCGCGTCTGTTCAGCACATAAATGTTGTAACATTTCATCACAATAAAGCTTCAAACAAAACCCTTCACCTTGTTTGCCCTGTTAAATTTGCAGACTTAGACGGACATACCTGCAAAAAAACATTCTGGCTAAAAGAGCGTTAGGTCTACCGTATTCAGCCATGGGTATGGCTCAGATTTACTGAAAGTGAGGGTGGGCGATTTCTTTCCAAGAGTACTTGTAAAATGTGTGGGGAAAGCTGGAAGTAGAGAGTTTAAGGTGCAGGACCAACACAGCAAAGACACATTAGAACCCCTTTAACTGCTCTGCTGATGCTGGCAGGTGAAATATACAAAACCAGAGCCAGATGTGTATGAATTTTAAACTTGTGAAATTGTACCACACTGTCCAAGTATCTGTTAGTCTCTACCAGCTTGGTACGAGCAAAGCGTTTATCTAGGAAATGGATGCTATAACCTGGTGACTTTAGTTCCTTGTGCAAGAAGGTAAATACCTGAACCTGCAGAGGCATAATAGCTGGCAAGCGCTGATGTGTTAGGGCAGGTGAGTTGGTAGGTTGTCCTGTAGCCTCACGCCTCGGCTTGAGCTATAGTGTGACTCACAAATCTAAAAATATGCAGAATTTTTCTGGGATCACCATATAAAAATGTCTCCAGAAGCTTAGTGGACCTGCTAGTGTCTGTAATTGCTCACCCTGGCTGATCAACAGTACTTATCACAATGCACTGATGAACTTTGCCACCTTAGGATTGGGTTTGTTTGCGTTCAGTCGTGTTACCCAAGGCTGTGGTACCTCCTCTCCCATTCTTTGCTCTCTCCTTTCTCAGATCTCCTTGCCATGGGCCATCCAGACCATCCAGGAGGCCAAGTCAGTCCAGGAGTCCCTGGCTATCATCCAAGACCTGACCAATCAATCCCCATTGGGCGAAGTCACCCTCAATCTAGTAACAATCCCTTGAGAAGATGCATCTGGCAGCAGTGGAATGGGAGACCTATTGTCTCTGCCCATTTTTGATTGGGGGTGGGGACTGTACACATCTGCATCACACCATGTGCTGGTCCTGCCCTGAATTACTGCACACTGAAACCTGTTTATGCCCCCTTCCCCAAAGGACATTAAGTAAGCAGTATGGCACATTGATGTCTTGGAGAACACATGGAACACAATCCTTTGAAAATGCTAGGGTTCAGTTAGCCAAAGGAAGCAGTCGGGACGCTGAAGTCCCCGCGTGCAGATCCTCAGCCTGATGGTGGGAAGAAGCCCACAGCCCTGTAAATAGTGAGAGAGAGAGTGAGTGTGAGTGTGTGTGTGTGTGTGTGTGTGTGAGAGAGAAGGTGTCAACCTAAAAGAGAAGTCATCATACTAGTGAGTTCAAAAACCACAAATGCTACAAGGTGATTTGTATATAGAATGTGGCATACGCATGCTCTAGAACATTAAAAAGATTATTCCAGGTAGATTGTGTTTTCTTAGGGCCATATAAAAGCACTAAGAGCCCCAAAGTAGGGGCCTTTCATGTAGAGTTGAAAGTGGGTTCTTTGAAAGCAAACCATGGTGCGTGTTGCTAATGGTCAAGTACAATTGTTCAGAGTGATTTGCAGTGTAATGTAGAGAGAGAATAAGAAAATCTGGCCATGACCATTTTAACATTGGATATTCTATGTGAGTTACCATTTCTTCAATATTTTAGTATGTTTACCTACTGGGAAGCAGATCTGTAACCTTAGTATAGGCTTAGCACAAGTATCTGTAGGTATTTATTTCAGAAGAGTTAGTGTCAACACTTGTAGTTTATATTGGGCACACTAGCTAATGATAACTTGTGAAGTCAGTTTGTATGTGACTTCATAAAAATGGCTTCTGATTTGCGACCGTTTCAAATCCCCTTGCATAAACCACAGGGGACTTTTTTCGGAAGCCAGTGGGACCACGAAAGCCTGCTGCACTTCACATGAAACCATGACAGAACAGAACGTGGTCACTGGGAACAGATACGGAGGCAGTCATCTTCGCACCTGTTTCTCTCATGGGTACCTTAAGATAGTTTGGAAGCACCATTAACATTGTACATCCATAGTTCTTTTTTTGTTTTTCAAGGGGCCAAAATAAATCTAACAGCTGTCTGTATTTTATGTGTATGTATGTTTTTTTTTTATAATAAATTTACCAAAAAACACCTGGATTTATTTTGTGGTGTTGAAATATATAAATGTATCACACATGCTGAAATACGAAGTCCTTTGAATTTTGAAGAAAAGGAGGATGCTTGGGGTGGGGGTGGAGTTTGCACCATCGTGCAAGAGGCCAAGGTCAAGCCTTTGACACCTGAAATTGCCAAGTGACCAGGTGCAAAGCAACACAGCCACCCTGAAGCAGTATTGTGTTGGGTGATATCTTGTACTGTAAGTTGTAGCTATGGTGATTCTGGTGGATCACATACCTACCACTACACCGTGTGAGCTGGTGAGGCTCTCATCAAAGATCACTACAGTGTAATTTTTTTTCAAATGTGATGCAGTGTGCAAGTCGATGGAAGAAAAAATGCTGGCAACTTCTAATGTGTTCAGTACCGTGGTTCATTAGAATGCTTTTGCCTGCACAAAAGCCAGCCGTATTATGGTGTTTAAAAGACGGTGGGTATTGGTGCCATGCTGTTTATCAGGCTAACAGGACACCTGCTGAGCTGGAGGACAGGAGAAACACATTCAAACCGCCCAGTGGAAACAAACCAGCAGGCAGTTGGGTATTAAGACTAGGCGAATGAGATTGCCCCCTGTTGTTTATGATAAGTAATACATCTAAAATACAGCTGTGCCCTTCTGACAGGTATAACATTATCTGAAGTAGCGAAGTACATGGAACCAGTCAACTCCAGAAAAAAAAAAAAAAAAAAGATTAATGAAAGATAATAGAAGTCACATCATTACACAGAGAAATACGGGCAGCATTCCAATTGAGAGTACGCCGTGCGCGTTTTGGCTGCCGCTTCTCACCGGCGTCTTTGCGATTCTTGTTTTTGTTTCGCTTCATCCTCTGTCAGCTGTATATTTTGTTTTAGATTCTATGGCCAGATTCCTGCTGGAGTTCTCTCACTGCCTATTCCACCAGCCCTCTCCCCCTCTACTTTCCCTGTGTCGGCATAGTTGGTGAGTAAGTCTCTACTTTCTTAGCTAACTCTATTTATCCTTGGTTGGTTATAGTTTGTGGGTTCTGGTTAACATTCTCGACTGGATGCGAAGACGTACAGGTTTACGCGTGAAGCTTGGCACGGCTCCTCACGACGTCGTTTTAATGTAACCATCACTTCTCCCGACGCTACTCCCACAATATGGTTTGCTAGATCTGTCGTCTCAGAAAGACTGTTTTAGGGGAAACTGGATTAGGCTGATGAACCGACCTGGAGTAACCAAGAAATAGGCCTACATTTTGACTTGACTCCCCGCTGTGCGCTTCTGAACTGCAGATAGTTCCCACAACGTTCAATAACGTTCTCAACGTTCCCTGTTTGCTGGGTTAACGGATAACGGTTAACTTTCTTGCACGACCTATCCGCATCTAAAAATCTGGACATGCTGTTTCTCGTAGAAACCTGGCAAACTCCAGGTGATTACTTACAACCAAATCGACTTGTTAAGTAGAGCCCTCTGGTTATGGTGTTTCGTCGAGACCCCGTCTAACGGGCAGTGGTGGTGGTTTATCGTGATTGTCTTAAAGTAACTGTTGTTGATTTTCATAGTATTACATCATTTGAATACCTGGCCTTAAAAGTCGCTGGAAAGGCTTTGTTGCACATAATACTAATCTACAGACCCCCCCAAGCTTCACCCTGATTGTTTCTCTGATCTCAATGAAATACTTACTCTTGTCTGTGGCATGTCTACTGCTGTTATTTTGCTTGGTGACTTTAATATACATGTAGATACTGACTGCCCATCTGCTTGTGAGCTGTGTTCAATATTAGATTGTTTCAGTTTTGTACAGCATGTTGGTTTTCCAACCCATGCTAAGGGCGATACTCTGGATCTTATTTGTTCCTCTGGTTTACAGAATGTTGATATCTCAGATCACAAATTAATTGAATTCAGTTTTAGTTATTCGCTGCTTAAATTAGGTAAAAAAACTAAGAATCTATCGTAACATTAAGAATATTGATCAATTATTGTTCTCTTTAGCTATATCTGTGCCTCCCGTATCCATGGTGTTTTTTGAATTATCTTGCTCCATGCAGATTCTGTCTCTGTATTATTCTACAATTTCACAAGTTCTTGACCATTACCCACCTGGTAAATCCATGCTTGTTCCTACTACCCTGACCTCCCCATGGTTCACATCAGACTGCTTAACTCTGGTACTTGTCACCCTAGATCTCTTTTTACTACAGTTATCAGACTTTGTCAACCCCCTGTTAAGACCCCTCATCCCTCTGTTAAGCACTGTAAATCATTCCTGGACCATTTTCATTAAAAAAAATTGCGAACTTGAATCAAGGTTTCTCTACTAACCATTCCCCACCTCCGACGGCTGATTCTGTTCCAAAACCTTCAGTTTATTAATCTAAATTTATTCCTACTACGCCAGCTTATATCGCTGAACTAATCTCTAAATCAAATCAATCTACTTGCCACTTTGAGTCTGCCCCTGCTCTGCTTGTGGAGGCATGCGTTGACAAACTTGCTGCTCCCATCTCTCACTTTATCAGCTGTAGTTTTGGCGCTTGTGTTGTTCCAAATAAATTAAAAACTGCCACCGTTTTAAAAAGCCTGGTTTAGATCCATTACAGTTAAAGTTCTATCGATGTATTTTGATGTTTTGTGTATTTCTTGGTGAATTGTAAAATGTCCTTGAGTGTATGAAAGGTGCTATATAAATAACTATAATAAATTTTATCAAGCTGTGTGACACGTTCAACATAATAATTAATCGTTTTTTTTATTGTGGGCTGCAGTGAAAAACAGCCTAACAGTTAACACTAGCCTTACCCCCCCAGTAAGCACAAATAACAAGATAATTTGAAGACGTTGCACTATCACAAATATATAACCATCATTTTTTAGCCAAAAATATTTAAATGGAACACTTTAGAAGATAGGTGAAGGTATTTTTTTCATAAATTATAGTATGAACATCTTCAGTATTCAGATACTATGAAGTCTTCAGTTTGAATTAGTGGGATTGTGCACCCCCTCACTGCAAGCCAAGCGCTGCTGACAGCTGCATGTTGTTTGGCCGGACATCGTCAATGTTATGAAGCACCTGCAGTACCGGAAATTTGAATGAACCGCGCTTGCGCGGGTCAGTGTACTCAGCCAAAAACGACAGATCACCGTTGTTTGCCCCACCCATGCCTTCCTTTGGTTTTCAACTTAAAATGCTTCATTGGGTATATTAATAATTAAAAGAAGTGTCTTCCACAACTGCTACCACTGCTTCTTGTTTTCTCGGTCTTCTGCACTTTTGATAGACAGACAGAAAAATCACTAGCAGAAAATGACACACTGTAGACAAACACCTAGCATAAACACTGTGAGACGCCAGTATAGTCCAGAGTATGCACATTAATTTGGCAGTCTCTTCATTCAAAGTTACATACAATTAAGTGCTCAAGGCAGGAAATACACTCATCTGGAAGAGATGGGTCTCAAGAATTTCCTACTGGGATCAGCAAAGCTTCTCTTATCTTATAACAAGCTGTTAAGGAGCCAACTTTGGTATAAGCTCTGCTTGTATACGTTTCCAATGCGTCACCAGAAACATGTATGAGTGTTTTATGAATAATGCCCAGAACCCCATATCAGAAATGCTGTGCAAACAAGTATCACCCAAAGAGAGAATCTAATGAGAACTACATCTAAAGGCATTATTTAAAATAACCTTCAGAGGTGCCAGGTGAAATAATATCAATGGGACAAGTCAATGATAAAAAGTGAGCTGGGTAATGTCAGTCATAGGAGATGAGGTTCGTTCTGTGATAAATGGGGAGGTATTCCTGGAAGAGATGGGTCTCAAGTTGTTCCTTGAAGGTCGTGAGGGACAGGATATCCTTGGGGAGTTTGTTCCACCGTCGAGGAAACAACAAAACGACACACCATGTGCAGTCATAATCAGTTTTGTTTCACCTGGATTTGTTTTTAATTGCTAATAAATTGTTGCTATACGTTTAAAATTAAATGAGCGAAAGAGAAAACTGATTTAAAGGAAACAATTCCATGAAATTTCAATGAACGGCTAAAAAAGGCAATCCTCTGACAAAACAGGAAACAGTGTCTTCACACCTTATGTGGCTACAACTCTAGACTGAAGACTTCCTTGCATTTGATTAAGTCAGATAATGCAAATGAGATTTAGAGACTCCAGGCAGGTGGTATGGCCACATATCAAGAATCTGATTTCACCATTTCATTATTTGGTTCCTGCCAGTTCTAACCAGACAATCCACAATGGGACACAGCAAGTGCACCCACTTCAGGTTTCAAACTTTATTTCTATTTATCTATGTGTTGGTGAAACTGAAAAAAAAATTAAAAAATTGACAAAGCCGATAAAACACTTTTAAGTTTGTATCATTACTAGATATTTGCAAAACGGCACGGTGGAAATGCTGCAGTAGACTAAAATAAACACGGCATTATATCTTCCCCTTTGTAGACGCAAAAATATAACTGCTACTGCGAGATATCGAAAATATGTACGACCTAAGGAAGTCCTTCACCACAAATGAAAGCAGTCAGTTCTTCTGGCTACGAAACAAAGTAGTAAAGCTTTCACAAGCATTGTCTTCATGTTCCCTTACATTTAATTCTTATTTAACCAGAATGGTGTACTCAGTGTTCAACCTAGCCAGATGAGGGCTTTTCCCACCGGACTGTGTCAGTTCTGGTTTCTACACACCTCCATTTAATGCACTCAGGACAATACAACGTACACTGAATTAAATATGCAAGTACCTTTAAATATCAAGCAAATCACTCTATCAATCATGGGGAAAAAACAATTACTCAACCAGCATGCAATGTAATAACTGGAACAAAGCCAAGCATTGTTTTCACTGTCATTAAACTGAGTTGTCAATCACTGTGATGCAGAACAGCATTTATCGTATGTTGCCATGGATCTTGTTTATCTGCTGTGTTTAGGCTGTTGTGTGAGTGCTTTCTTTGACAATGCTGTGCTGGTCTTCATTGCCGGTGCTTTGCATGTTGACAGGTTGGTACAGATGCCCACACTGTTGGAAGGCTTCTCCAGTGTCTGCCTGCTTATCCCATGTGTTAAGATCATGTTGGTCAGCTTTTGCTAACTTGGCATTAGCATCAGTGTTCTTCTTTGAGCGCAAAAGTTTTCTTTTGGGTAACCTTCGGCGCAGATCTTTGCTATTCAGTTTGTGTCTTATAGTCGAGGTGTGAACGTGGACGTCAGCTGCCGCAAGAGAGGCCTGCAGATCCTTGGATGTGGTCCTGGGGTTCATTTGGACCTCCCGTATGATTTTCCATATTGCTCTCTGGGATAACTTTGAAGGACGTCCACATCTAGGCAGAGTCTCTGTAGTCTTAAATTTTTTCCACTTATAAACTATTTGTCTTACAGTTGATCGATGTATCCCAAAACGTTTGGCAATGGTTTTATAACCCTCTCCAGACTGGTGAGCATTTACAACATTCATCCTGACATCCTCTGACGTCTCCTTTGATCGGGGCATGATCTTTATATACAGTGCTTAACCTAGACTTTGTCCAGTTTATTAGCTCTTTAACTGATTAACATAAAGTGTGAATACTAGCAAACTAAATTTGACTTAACTTCATGCCTGAGCTGTGGAACGATTCTTATTTAAATATGCACTTGTATATATTAATCCATTTTATGCTGTTGCAAAAAGTTACCGTTAACTTTGGCTAGAATCTGCATATAACATTGTCTACAAAATGAGGCACTACATAATCAAATATTTGATAGAAAAATCAAATTGTACATACAAGTAAAACCTGCAAAGACAGCAGACACGTAAGGATCAGTGGTTCGCAGTTCAGAAAATAATGTTGAGTCCTTTCTTGAAGCCAAGTGGAAGGCTGAGGGGATTTAGGTCAAACACACGGGGGCCAATGTCAGTCTTGACACTTGAGATTGCCAAACAATGTGATGGAAAGGCGTATAGTCACTTTGAAGTAGTACACATTTAGGTAAGATTTTGTCAGTATATATTCATTCTCCTGGACTGTAAATAGTTCAGCACGCAAACAGCATCCCCAGGCGAGGCACAAGGACAGGAGAAACCAAATCACACTGCCCTGTGGGGAACAAAACAGTCACATCTTAATATAATCAAGACACAGCCCATGAACACTGCATGTGAAATGACGTTTCAGAAATATTACTGGACCCTGAAGTACATAAACGTAAATTAAACAACTACATTTGGGACACTGATAATACGGCAAAATAGATTAGCTGGATAATGGTGTTAAAACGCGTTACAAAAGATGATGATAATAAAACGGGAAAATAGCTAACAGTCAGCAAAACGTACACGACATGAAAACCAAATTTAATCGCCATTATTGTGGCAAACATGGATGCATTTATCTCTAGTTTCATACTCCTGATCATTTCTGCTGCCTAGTTTGTCTTCATAGCCCATTAGCTGGCTAGCCTTACCTTTCAAAATGAAACGCAGAGCAAGAGCAAATCCGCCACGTTACACTTTGATATATGTATAGAACCATCAACAGTTAAGCAAATTTAATTCGAATATTTATTAAGTCATTTGGACAAAATGGCACTGAATGAGAGCGATTTACCCGAATGCGGTCCAAACTCTCACCCTGGCACACGACGGCTCTATGAAGTCTCTCGCTATTGGCCAGACTATTGCTCAATTTAAGATCTGGCTTCATTGTGATTGGTCTGTCAGTGTGTCAATCGCCACAATAAAGGTGGGAGGAACTTTGCATTTTGAATGAGAATAAAAAGCACGATATTGTAATCCAGTGGCTCCGGTGTCCTGCTGGTATAAATATAAAGAACGGAGAAATGTAGGAATGTAGGCTCCTTCCAGCCTGGTGTCTTTAAATATAAGACTCTTTGTCATCAGGAAGGGAAGACCTTTCACCTAATTTATTCACTTGGTGGACATTATTATGCAGGTAATTTAAGACGACACTTTTCAGATGGGGAGTTTTAACTCATAAATTATTGAATAGTTGCTAGCAAAATAAATATTTAATAATATCTAACTGTCATAGTAGTTATGGCAATAATAATGCATTCAACAATGATGTTCTTATTCAACTTTAATATTAGTTTCAACAGTTTGGTTCTAAATTTTAAAACTATATTTTTTCTCTTACCGATAAATGTTCCTGTGTTATATGTTCCAAGGTAATATTGTAGACAGTGTACAACAACTCCTGCAGGCGGAACATACTGTACATACTGGCCAGGTGATCGGAGACCTAATCGAGAGGAACTGTACTACCATTATCGACCGACTGCTCCAGAATTACTCCGACCAATATTACTTAATAATTGAAAGTGGATTCCGATAAACTTTCACAACGCCAGTGAACATAAACATTGCAGGTAAAAGAAAGGTGACCGTAAGGGTGCAGCAACACATGGTTATTAAATGAGCTAATGTCTGGACTATTATTATTACTATTCAAAAACATGCTTTTCCACAGTTCCTGCATGAGTCTGAGTGAAGAGAGTCTCTGTGAATTCTAGCTGAGAGATGTTAACGCAGGTTCCTACCCGACAGCTTCTCCACAGAAACCATAGCTGTCCACAATGTCAGCTGTCATGGAGGACACCCTTCTCCACCTGTCCTGTACAGCTCCAGCTCCCTGGCCTCGCCTACCCCCGGCCGTGACATGGACACCACATCTGGGAGACAGTCTGGTGGAGATGGTGAAGAATAACGACAGCACGTGGTCTGTGACCTCAACGCTGGAGTTTCAAGCATCGCATCTTCACGATGGGCTGAGGATGGTGTGTACTGCCTCGTACGGCCTTCAGACGAGCAGTAGTGAAAGGACTGTCGAGCAGACCACCACTCTCACCATCTTTTGTAAGAGTCTTTGTTCACACCACACTCCCACAATCCAAACACATGTAGTCAGGTAAACTGCCATCACTAAACTGTCCTCTGTGTGTGTGTGTGTGTGTGTGTGTGTGTGTGTGTGTGTGTGCGCGTGTGTGTGTGTTTGTCCTGTGAGAGACCAGCATCACATCCAGGGGGTACCTCAGCTTTGTGTTCTATGCCACTTGGGATGGGTTCCAGCCCCCCACGACCCTGACCAAGATAACCAATTGAAAGATGGATGAATGGAACCATTTCAAATAGTTTAATGTTACGAGTATAATCTAGTTCTTCTGTCTTCTCCTTTTGCATCAGTCCCCCTGATCTCCTGATGGAGGGCAACGTGACAACTTTGGTCTGTGCCAGTGACAGCAATGGACACCTACCTCTGGTTCCATGAGTATGGAGGCGAGGCTAAGCTTTTCGCCTCTGGGCAAAACTTCACCTTCAGTGTGACCTCTGCCCACGTGGGTCTGTATTACTGTCAGGTCCATAACAAGCATGGCACTCAGAACTCCTCAGCAACTCAGCTGTCTCTGAAAGTCAGTGTATGTCCCTCAGGAAAAGGGCGGGGTCCCTAACTAGGAAACGGTCACCTTTTAGCTTTGATGGCCTTGGTGCACAAGTTTTGCATGCATAACTTCAGGACTGTTAGCATCCAGGCTACCTTTCTTTATAGAAATTGGTTTGGGACCAATAACTCGGGATCTTTGTGCCTGAACAGTAAATATGCTTCTTAGTGAACAGTAGCTGGTTATACCATGCTATACTATTAAAGCTGTTGTGATTAGTATGGAAAGTGCATGTTAGAGAGGCTGCAAGTGTAGTTTGGATAAGCATAGGTTTAGGAATTGCATGCCCTTTATTAATAAAGCTTTGGGTTGCACACAAATGCAAAGAACCTTTAGCATGATGGTAGATAAAAGCTTGTAATCTGAAAGTTGCTTGCTCGTGTCCCTGCAGGGACCCTTCTCTGGTAGCCTTGGAAAAAGTGATTCTGCCTGGGCTGCTCCAGTAAAATACCCAGCTGTGAAAATATGTAATCTAATACAGTTCATTGGATAGACCACAGCCATTAAGCATGGTGTGAGGGTACAGTACAGCTTCAAGAAGTTCAAGAGGGGAGCGCAGGCAGGCTGTCAAGTGCTGGGGAGGCCGTGAGTTAAGAATGGGCTTTCATGGTGGCGCCTGCCCTTGCATTTGTAACATCAGAGAGCTCTACTTCATATCTGTGGCTGGTGGCACTGGGAGGACTGGTGTTGGCCCCACTGCTGCTGGGACTGGTCCTGTGTCTGTGCAGGTGGGTTTATTTCCAATGTTTATGATATTTTAAGGGCTGTTTTTAAATGTTCAGCTCTGTAGGATAGTGCAATACCATAAGTGGTGTGTTGAAATTGTATCTTAATATTCTTTCTATGGGGTGATTGTTCATTGGATCTTTTGTTAAAGGGGGAAAAACAGAAGTTCTTGTTTTATGCTCACATCATAACACGCACAGTCCAATAAATCTGTTCATAACTTTTCTATAGGTATAAATGAATGAATTCAATGATTGATATTTCCTGCAAGCTTCTTCCTTACTCTGTTTAGACACCAAGCTCTGTGTTTTGCAAGTAACACTATTGAAGATTTCAGTATGATGATGGTACAATGGAACTGGAATTGTTACTCTGACATGGGGATGAGTTTTGTGGTCCCCAGTCAAGCAACAATTTATTTAAGGTATTTTTCTGGACTTAATGTATTGAGCAACATTGATTATATGTTTTATTTTAAATGAATGTTGTCTGTTTTGGTTCATACCTAGAAGACCCAGGGAATCATCAGCCTTTGTAGATATGAAGGTAGGGATGTCTTGTACATGCACACATGTGCGCACACACACACAACACACGTTTTTATTTGTAACCTTGTGGGGACTTCCATTCATTTCTTTTGGCCTAATCCTAGTCCTATGACAAGTCTAAACCCTTACCCGGCACTAGCCTTAACAACACGTAACCTAACAAAATGTAATACTTTTTGTATTTTTTGGTGTTTTGATTCCATTGAGAGATTTTTAGAAAATTGAGTTTTCCCTTGTGGGTACATGACAAACGTCCCCAAAAGGTAAGAAATATGATACATATACATAGTTGCCATGCAGTAGGTTCTGATGTATTATCTGTATACTGTAGGTATTATACAGATGATTAAATATACAACATATGTTGGCTAAAATGTTAAAATGTCAGTCATTTATTACCTCCTGAGGATATTTAGTCTCCACAATGTTAAAAATTCAATACACACACAGCATAAGTGTTTGATGAATGTTCTTAATACATATCCACGGGATTGTAGATTGACTCCAGGACAGCAAAGTGTCTGACAGGCAAACAGTTCAGCACTCGTGATGCTATCTGGAAGCATTCGTGGCACCAACGCAGCACCTCTATTTTGAGCTTCTGCAATAAACTACTTCTATACATGGGACCGCGAAACATTTCTGTTGTACTTGTTTCTATTAAAGTTAATCTAACAAATTTGGCATTCCATGTTATGTGCTTGAACAAAACTTCATGGAAGGTTGAAGAGTTTAATATTAAGAACTTTATTTCTGTTTATCTTGTTTAGTTGCATTAAGGAAGAAAGGATGAATGATACAAACACTCACTGCTGTTTATTTATTTATTTATTTTTTAGTTACAGGACCAGAAAGAGGAAGACTCACACGTTTACGTTAACATACAAACATCAGCTATGTCCCACGACACTGATGACCATTCAAGAAAAGTCGAAAATGAAGAAATCTATGACAATGTGGAAATGTTTCTCATTGTGGAGCATAATGGTTTGCCCAACCAATCAGAAGACAGCAAAGACAATATCTATGGCAATTTAGGGATTTGAGTAAATCTACCAGAGGTATTCTGCTATTATGGAGGTGACAGATCTGGTACGGGCAGAAAACCTTGATAGAGATGCTTTCTTAAGGCAGTTGTGTAGAAGTGGAGTAACGCTGACATTTCAACCACATCCTCACTTGCCTGAGTGCTGAGGACTGGAACGCTGGGCTGAATTACTTTTTATCCTTGCATATCTAAGTATGCTACATCCTGTTGATACTGGATACCCAGCTGATATCGAGAAAAGCTCTGTAGGGGTATTACCTAGCTATTCCAGTAACGAATGGTTAAGAATCAGGCAGACCCACCAACACATCCGTATCACAGTGTGAAAGTTAAACCCATGAAATGTGATGTTTGAAGTGTTGCATCCATCTTGCCTGTGACTTCTGCATGTGAGCAGATCTGTCAGATTTATCTGGCACCCTCATGTTCAGACTACTAGGCAAGAGAATAACATTCAAATACATGGTTATCACTGGATTTAAACGAGTGACCTTTTTACCCCAGTGAGCTGAGCTATCACCTTCACTCTTCCTCTCAAATACAGAGCAAGCTCTTTATACATTATTATTGTTATTCACAAAGTGTTCAGCTGATAACACATGAATTGAAGTGCTGGTCCCCTGAATATGCTCTTCTAATGAAGCTTTCATATGCATTTCTGTCTTTTTATATCAATTGTCAAAAATGCAGAAGAACAGATTCACATAGTTGTTTTGCCACTTCCTGACTCCAATGACCTACAGCACACATTCTAAACAAACATTTGATTAAACTATAACTCGGTAACATAGAATTGTGTCCGTAACAGTGTTTGTGGCTCTGATGTACCAGCATCTGATGTAGAATATCATAGGGTAGTAGGTCATTTTCAGAGTAAATTTGTCAGGACAGACAGGGAGACTGCTTTTTGAACTGATTGCAGTCCTTTCTGTATTCACTATGTGGCAGCACCGTACAAGAATGGTCTAATTTTGTCATGGCAACGGGGGGAGGTCTGTTAGATTGACAAAGTCTGCAGATATACCCACATATTCCAGCACCTCCATATCTGTACCTGTAATGAAAGTAAAACTAATCGGTTTGTAATTGGCAGGAGCAGAAATGTCATAGTCAATATCCAATACATTCTGTAATAAAACAACAGGGATGGGATTTAGGCATCAGGGTCTGGGCTCTTTTCTGTGGCTGAGTGATCAGGCTCAGGTGAAGTGTGTCAGTGGGACCATCACAAGTCTTTACTCAACCCTGTTATGGTTCCACATTTCTGATTATTATTCCTTTTCAATAAGCAAATCACTGATTTGGACTAAAGGCAGGCATTCTATAAACAGCACAAAGTTTTACTGCAGTTTCACCCTCACATCCTCTGTGAAGACATTTCCACTTTCTGTGAATCACTCTTGCGTCATGCTAACAGTTAAGCTGTGTTGTGCTAAAGAGGGGTAGGAAAATAAGGAAGTTACACAGTGTCATGGGACAAAGGGCTCCAAGGCAAGGATAGTGAGGATGCGGGTACATCTGCAGTTGGGGCTTAATAATAAATTAAGGAATAAACACCAGCCCTTGCCCTGAACACTAGGAATTGAATTCAAAGAAACTAGACAAGGTTATAACTGTAGGCATGAGAAATACAAACAGATGTGACTAGGGCATTACCAGTGTGGAACCAGGAAGAAGGGGATAAGAAACGGACTGGTAATGTCCGTTGCAGACAACGCATGGACTACAAGGCAATCCTAACCTAATAAAACAAACCGAAGGCCTTAGAAAGCATTGCTAACAACAAGGCTAGCGGAGTTGATGGAATCCCAGCTGAACTACTCAAAATCCTAA
>JAACJT020000064.1:13402820-13463159 GCA_009936485.2 Gymnarchus niloticus | reverse complement strand
ATCTCTCTGATACAGGGACTGCACTTAATTTCGTTGTACCCGTTACAATGACAATAAAGATATTCTGATTCTGATTCAGAACATGGTAGGATCCAGTTGTAGAATCACAACATTTAATCGTAGTCAAAACCAGAACAGGTAAGATTTCCAAAAGCCAGTGGAGTATAGAAAACAAACATAGTAATGGTCACAGGCAGTAGCGCAATTCTGTGGAAACAACAAACATAGCAAACAGACCAAGAACAATCAGGGTCATACACTGGCAAATACTCAAGAACTAATGCCCAATCAGTAATGGTCACAGAAAGACAATACCTCACAAGGAGGCAACTGAACTGCAGGGCTTAAGTGGGGAATTGAACAAGGCATGGCTGGAAACTACTTGATGATAATGAACGAGGCACAGCTGGTCAGTACTCAGGGGATGATGAACTGGAGCAGGTTGGGAGTGGCAGGTTAGAGATAGCCTGGCTTGGTGTGGGTGTGACAGTCTCTCAGAGAAATCTTTGGACTGGACATAAAAAAAATAAAACCTTGCTATACAAAAAAGAAAGTACTTTCACTTTGTTTTCTTACCATATTATTACCATACATGTCTTGGTATATGTACAGGCTTAGAGGATTAAATTCTTTACCTCCAAAATGCATTGTTCATTATGAGAATGTATTACAATAACCTATCCTGCCGCTGTTTGTGGGATAGAAAACAGGTGTTCTCACAAATGGTGTTCTCTTACCATGCATCAAACCGAGAACCAAAAAGAGGACATAACCATTCGAACACACTATGCTGAAAACACTAACAATAAACTTTAGCAGTGGGGCAGAGCATTGGAAATGACACAACAAAATGAATATTATTGTTAGGCCCACACCAAGCCAGCCTGCATTGGACCTACCACGCCCAACTTACTCCCGTTCATCATCCCCTGAATACTAACCAGCTGTGCCTCGTTAATTACCACCAAGTAGCTTCTAGCCGTGCCTTGTTAATCCTTTATATAAGCCCTGCTCTTCAGTTGCCTCCTTGTGAGGTATTGTGTTGTCTACACCATTATTGAGTGCTTCTGAATCTTGTGGTTTGCCTGTGTATGACCCTGATTGTTGGATTTCTCTTTCTGCTTCCTGTTTGGTTCTGTTTGCTGTGTCTATTGCTTCTTTGGTATTGAGCATCTGCCTGTGACAATGACTATGTTTTCTATGCTCCCCTGGCTTTTGGAAATCCTACCGGTTCTAGTTTTGACCTTGCCTGTTTTGACTCTGATTAAACTGTCTGATTCTGTGATTGGCTCCTACTGTGTTCTGAATCATTACAATTATGAAGGCGATTCATTTTGAAACCGTGAGTGCACTGGAATTAAGCAATTAAATAACAGGGATACTCACTGCTATGTTGAAATCCTATTTGTCTAAGCAGTACCTCCACAGCTTTGTGTTCATATGCTTTCATGAGCTCTGCCCACCTGACCCTTCATGTCATTATTAAAAATGGGATGAGTGGTCTTAAAACAAATGGATGGCTTTCCATAGGATGAGCAAACTGCAGTGTCAGAGGTACAATGTTAACATATGACTTCCATAATTCAATGGCGAGCAGATTTACTTGTGCTACCAGGTAAGAAGGCAGTTGCATGCATCTTTTCCTCGCACTAATTTTAAACTTTGGACAGTACAGAATGTGTGTGTCATCATTTCTCAGGGGTTATGCTAATCTTCTCTATCATTCCAGTTTTACTACATGTGCAGCCATAGCAAGCAGAAAATCTGCTTGCGTTGCTCTTTTTCGTGTGTGTAGGCTCCTGTAACTGATCTGCAACGCCTCTCTCTCATTCATGAACGGCAGAACAGGGGGGAGATTAACCGCCGGTGCTGCGCCACACGAAACTTCTAGATGCAAAAGTGAAACAGATTTCGTCAAACACAGAAACGTAACCGCAGGGAAAATGCAGCAGAAAGGAAAGTAGCTGATTGCTGTGCATTTATCCAAATGAACATAACTTACTGTAAGGGTTTGTAGCTGTGACCTCAAGCCGTTGTATGTTCATCCTTTAGATGTATACATGTGTTCTGGCAATACGTACATGTAACAGTGCCATTTGTGTGTTTTTATAAAACGTGGATAAAGAAAAACAGATCAATAAATTCCTTAATTTCATCTCTACAAGCATGGGAAACTTATTGTCTTTACCCCATAATGTCCTTCTCCTATGACATTTAAGCATTAGCCCTTCACTGCCACAGTTTAAATATAAGGGTTAATAGGAACTTTCCTGTACCTTCACGCTCACCCCACATCCATCAAACTTCAGAATATGAAAGTCGCTTGAACCCCCTTATCCCCACACATCTGATTCCAGATTATCTTCGTACAGCAAAATCTGACCCATGACCTAATGCCCCATCATATGTTCTACATCATAATATCCTCTCTGGTAGGGGCAGCATTCACACGCAGAGCTGAATGACTGTACCTGTCATATAGCAGACAGGAGACTGACTGAGGGGAATATAGGGGTTTGTCTGATGACATACTCAGCTCCACACCGGTACATCGGGGAATCACCAAGGGTTACTCCAAGGGGCTGGGGCGACATCAACGACCAGGCAAGGGCAAACAGAACAGGGAAGCTCTCAAAGAGCAGTAACGAGGGGAAAAATGCAACTGATGTGTCCCATTTAGGACACACTGGGGAAACAAAGGGGTCAGGGAGGCAGGACATGACAGTACCCCCCCCCCCAAAGGCGTGCCCAGGGAACCAGAGGGGGCCGGACACCAGGACCGAACACAAGAACCCACAGGAAATGACTCAGACGAAACACATCACCAAATGAATCAGACACAGGACACCAAACAGACCAGGACCAAACAAGGGACGTCCAGGGAGAGACACATACGACAGCCATCCAAACATGGCAAACAAGAGGAGGGACCACAGGGACAGAGACGAACAGACAAGCGAGGACCACAGGAGACACAGGCTAAGGGACAGAAGAAGAGGGACGGGACCAGGGGGCCAAAACTGGGGTGCAACAAAATGGGCCGAGCGGGGGGGGGTCCTCTGGACGTCGAACTAGGGACATGAGTCTGTTGACGTCCCGACGATCCAGGAGGACCTGCTGGCACTGAGGAAACCGCGGGTCCGGGGCAAGGGCCAGCGCTGGAGGGCGCCGTGAGGCCCGGTCCCAAGCGGTTGCATCACACCACGTGCCCTCGCCTCCCTCTCCTCGAGATGGATACTCGGCCAGCCCACCCCCTCCTCTGACCTCGTCGACCATACCGAGGTCTCCTCTCGGGTTGGGTCCAAGGTTGAGCCCCAGCAGGGACCCAAGGAGCGGGGCTCAGGGCAAAGCCCACTGGGTCCTACTCCAGGTAGTCAGATGGGGCGTCACAAAGGTCAACCCAACCTGACCGGGTTGCAGCCAAGGGGTCAGGCGGGCGCCAACGGGAGGGCTGCAGGGGGTGGCCACGCTTGACGGCCCAACTGGGACCTGGTGCCGGGCACGAGAGCAAGGCAGCCTTCTCTGGGTCAGGAACCAGGAGCTTGGGCGAGGCCACCCTCCCTGGGCCCAGAGCCTGGAGCTCGGGCTAGACGAAAGTGGCCTCCCTGGGTCGCCTCCCTCATCTGTGTCTCTTGTCTCGAGAGGGGGCTAGAACATCCGCACAGGCAGGTGGATTATCACCGGGTTCTGGGTAACTCACCGGCAGATCGGTGGCGGAAGGTGGGGGGCCTGCAGGTGGATGGGTGCTCCCTCGTGCCACGATCTTCGTTACCCTGGTCAACAGGCACAGGATCACCTCTGCCTCTTGGGGATCTGCGCTAGGGGTGAGTAGGGTGAGCCTCCGGGCAAATCGCTGAACAGGCTACTGGCCTCAGGAGTTCTCCAGGCCACCGGGTTTGTCCACAGTTCGAGGGTGAGGTCCAGGAGAGCATAAAAATCCACCAGGAGAAGGCAGGGTCGTTCCTGGCATGCAGGCCTCTCCCTGGACCTCAGAGACCAGGGTGCTCACGGGATCCAACCAGCTGGATGTACAGACCCACACAAGACAGGGGAAAACCCCATTTGGTTGGGGTTTCAAGCTGGTGTGGTCGTTCTGTCATATAATGGACCGACTGAGGGGAGCACAGGGATTTATTGTCCGATGACATACGCAGCGCCACACTGGTACATCACCAAGGGTTACTCCAACAGGCAGGAACAACAACCAGACAAGGGCCAACAAAATAGGGAAGCTCTCTTAAAGAGCAGTAATGAGGGGAAAAATGCCAAACAGGTGTGTCTCGTTTAGGACACACTGAGGAAACAGAGGGGTCAGGGAGGCAGGGCATGACAGTACCAGAGTGATGGAATTACTTCCAAAAATCTCCCCCTCCCTTTCATTTTCCAGACACGTAAGAGCAATGACTTGTACTACTTAATGCAAAGATGTAAGAAAGAGAAGTTCTGATTTTACTCAGAACATTAGAATATTATGTATAATACACTATATATAAAATATGATATATAATACACTAGAGTATTAGTGTTATTAATGATATTTGGGGTTTCAAATATTTAAATACATGCACACCTATATATAGAAAGGTTGGCTGAACACATCCGAACAATTCCTTTGTGTGATGTTGTGAAATAACAACAAATGAGATCACTTTGATATTGCATGGTCTATCAGACTTACGCAGTACCTACACATATTTATAAAAAAAAGTTAACATCAAGCACATTGTCAGGGTTTCGGAAACCGTAACGTCATTGACTTTTCAGCTTTAGGACCCTGTCGTCATTACAGTAAAGACACTGTATTACTGGCATGTGGTGTCTAAGGTGAGAAAAACTCCGTGCTTAAGATGCGCATTCTTCCTCTCAGGGCAGGTGAACCCACTCGTCCGCGCGTTTTCCCACGCTCTCGTCCGCTCCGTAAATGCGCGAGCCCGACTGGGTGTCCTCCTCCTTTGTCGCCTCTCTAGTTTTACGAATGTGTGGGCGGGTCTTCCCCGGTGGCTTGAAGCCGTTTATTATAGCTGGGGTTTCCCATTGGTGTCTCATTTAAATACGCCGCGCATGCACATGGTTCACACAGAGCCGGTATTCTTTACTGAAGCAGAAGACGGAGACTTATTTTACCTGTAGGGGAAAATGATGGACTGTCATGGGCAAGGGAAGGTAAGTTATTCTTATTAATAAGCCAGCACCCTAATCAGTCCAACTTAAAATATTTTAATCTGGGGTGTTTTTTTATGGAGCAAATCAGGTTTACTACCTGGCCCAACAAACAGCAGTCATCTCCAGTTACTTAAAAAGCCTGCAGTCAGAACAATAAAATTGAAATGTAACTATAATACATTTTAATTTCATTTAATGATTATTTTAAATAAGGAATACTTACCTATAGTTATGCATTACTAATTCTCTTGAGAGTTGTAAAACAGGACAGTGGATTAAATATGAATATTAGATATTGTTGTTATTCTTGCTATTATAATAAAAAGATAACACATTTTTTCACTTGTAGGCTGACATAGGAGAAGACTGAGTAGTTCTGTTCAAATGAATGAATAGACTCTGTCCTCTTGATCGGCTCACAGGACACTTCAATGAGCAGTATACATGTGTCTTTTATGGACATGTGTTCACAGCCAAAGAAAGGGGCTTCTCTGTATTGACATGTGTGGTCAGTGCCCACACAGTCTGGGTGGGTGTTTCCCATAAGAGATGATGAACGCGATGGAGCACTGCTGGGTTTCTTAAAAAGGGACGCATACACAGAAATGAGGTGTTTCTTGTTCGGTGGAGCGAGCTGGGGTATTTCTTACGGGAGACTTGAGTGGGTGCTTTGTTTACCTCCTGCCTAAAGGGGGTCCTCTCTTTGTGTGGTGGAAAGAAGAGAAAAAGAAAACATGACTCATGGTTTCCGTTTTCGCTTTGAACATATGCTGAGGGTGCTTGTGGGGCTGAGGACCCATCTATAGGGTGACCTCCTTCTTTGCCTGATCAGGTACATTGATGCTTTTGGCAGTTAGCACTTTGGCCCTTGATGACCAGCCCGCCTTGGGGAATGCAATGGCTCAACGAGGAGCTGTATGGTGCGGCTTTGGACTTAGATTTCAGCTCTGACTCAACCTCAGAGGAGCTCACACATCCATCCATGTTCTCCTTTGATGTGTTCACGGCGATTTCGGTTCCAGTCATCGTGGTCTTTTGCAGGTTCCCAGAGCAAGCGCATACTGAAAAACTTACAGTCAGAAACAAAAACAATCAAGAGCTTCTTCATTAGGTGAGCGGCAGTGGAATGAGAAGTCCTTCGGCCCTGTGTTGATTTCCTGACTTCCTCAATTTCAGACCCTGGGGGATAAAATACAGACTGAGTGGTGGGACATCGAGGAAATGTTGAGATGTGAGGACCCTGAGAGGTGAGTTGTATTCATGGCGGGCTCTTTCTTGGTCTGGCCCACTTGGAGTATGTGTCTCAGGGTTCTGTTTTTATTGGAACTTTATAATTTGCAGTACTTTCTACCTGTGCTACAGAAATGGCTACTTATTGAGGCAACTTTGATGAGAGCCTTGGCATAATATAGTATTACTGCTATACTACTACTACCACTATTACTACTACTACTACTACTAGCAGTAGTCACAGTGGCGGAGGTGGTGATGTTTATAATGATAGTGCTCGATGCTGATAGTTTAATTATTAAATAGGGTGACCACATGTGCTCTTTTTCCTTGACATGTCCTCTTTTTGGGGCCAAAAAAAAAAAAAAAATGCGTCTGGCCAGGATTTCAAAATCGTCAAAAATGTCTGGGATTTGGCTTTTGCTTTCTACAACCACTGCACCATGCCACCATCCAGCCCCAGTATCCTCTTTTTTGAAAACCAAAATATGGTCACCCTATGTTAAATCTCCGATGTAGTCATCTGTATCTCGTGTCTCTAATGCATTTACTAGTATAGTGAAATATCTACTCAAAAATGTTTGTACGAGTGTATATTGAGCGAAATCTGGTATTTATCTTGCTGTTTTTTCAAAACGTTTTTAGATGTTACGCAGTGGAACTGGACAGAACCGTGCTAGAACGCATTACAACTAGCCCATCTTGGCAGGACACTCCCCATTTAGCAGAGGGGCCACCTCACATACGTGGGCAGGTCAGTGAACCATTGAATGCCGCTTCGCCTTCCTTTTATGCCCCAAACCTAGGATGAAGAGTAGAACTACTCCGGCACCTCTTCACCGCAAAATATACCGCACAGAGTCACATCCGTGGAGTTATTCGGCGAACACCCTCGATTAATTATTTACAGGTAGCGGATGTTGACTTTTTACAACATTTCGCAAGTTTCTCGAGTAAGTGCACGCAGAACCTTCCCTTATGTGGTGTTCCCGGCGCACCCTTAATGAGAACCAGAGGAACTGGGCTTTTTTACAGTGATGTCATCGTTTATACAGACGACAGTCCATCTGACTCATCGAGAAACAGCGCAGAATGCTGTGCTCTATATGTTGAGATTATCTGAACTACACACGGCATTTTTTTTCACAGATTTTATTCAGTGACTATGGTTATAAAACCGCAGTAGACTTCGGTTATTAACACGAGCGTTTAGTGAGTATGTAGTTGAAAATGAAATGCCAGCCATTTTAGTTGCGTGATTTTTTTACTTCAGCGTGTCATTTTAAAACAGATTATCCTGGTACTCGTCTTTATGAGATGTTTGCAAAAAGGGGCCCTGCGGTTTTTTGGGGTTGATAAAGCCTTAATTGACCGTATTCACTGAAAATAAGGCAAGACAACCGGTCCTAAAAACTGCATATTTAAATCCAGTTAAAATACACTGTGACACGTTATATTTAATTTGCCCACGCGTACACAAAACACCCTGCATGGGCGCCAGTTCATTGCAATGCCAGCATATCACGGTATTTTTATGCAGTACTACAACACGTCGGAAGTGTGGCAAAAAAGGGCATGGACTTTTTCACAAGACAGTAATCACGTTCCATAAGCTTCCTACCTTTACTGGGTTTCCTATACTGTTAGGAAGTATCTGCAATTGTCTGTGTACAACACATTATGGTGTCAAAAAAAAAAAAAACGGGTTGTGTGAATTTTGATGCCGTTTATTGCCAGGCAAAACTTTCTTGACTCACGATTCCTGTAATATGTGGTTTCCACTGCACGGCATGTACTGATCGAATTGTGACATACGGGGCAGACCCACATTATAGCGGAGAGGCAGTATAATTATGAAAGAACAGTTCATTCACAAGGAGAAGGGCTCCGGGTGACACATATATATATCTCTGTCTCCTGCCTACGAAGACTAGGGCTGCGATGGAAGAATCGAAGGAGTCTGACAGGGTAGGAGGGACGACGTCGGCACAATCCTCCACAGACAACGAAGTGGTAAGAGCTCATTATTCTAGGCAACTCATAAATCCAGACTACTCCAGCAATGATACCATATCAAAACAAAGACTACATTCAGAGCTCAGTTCACATATATAGATGTTATTTTCAGTTCAAATGCATGGTGTCTTAGGTTTAGGTAATACATATATTACACCTGTATATCAAAGGAACATGCAAAAATGAACTATAAATAGGAACAATTAATGGCTAATCCAATTAAAAGGATAATAAAATCACATAGGAATAGTCTCCTGAGAATGCCATCTTGTAGTTGCAGTGGTGGTCATGTTTGAGAGGCTTGGAGGTGTTTCCACAAACAGCATGTGGGTGCATGTTTCAGGTATCTCCTGTCAGTGAGGGTTTTAGAGAGATAAACATTGTACATAAGGAAGCTGAGTTTTCACACCAGGGAAATCTTAAAGAAACTTGAAACCTAAATGTATTGTTTGGTTCCTCTGCAACACCTTGCCACTGATAATTAATTCCATGTTAAAGCATTAAGTAATATAAGTATCTAAATATTTTTGGCTTGTCCATGGGCTGGAAAATTAACATGTGCATTGTACTGTGTAATGTTCTAAGTTAAAGAGAACATCACACACCCTTAAAAATACACTCTGAAATAAAGAGATGACATATCTGGTATTGTTGGCTAACTGAACACATGCAGGTAGGAGGAGCAAGGGTGGTCCCAAGGTCCAGTGATTTGCACCAACGGATTGCTGTTCTGGAAAAGGAGAGGCAGGAGGTAAGCTCATCACTCCCATGAAGCTGTTTACATTGCAATTAACAACATTACTCTTGAAATGCAGTTAAAAATAGCTCACTTCAGTTTGAAAAAAGATATGCTAGCTGAGAATCAGTAGTGCTCAATATTTAGCACTTTAGCATCAAATTACTCACACAGCTTATGACGCGACAAGACTTCTCTCATGCTACTCTGTCTAACTGACCTTCCCTTTGTTACTTGATTTCTTTATCAAAGCTTCTGGACATCAACAAGAAGTGGGACGAATACTGCCACTATTTGAACTGGCGTTATAAGCAGAAGGTCTGTAAAATACATACTTGTTGCATTAATGTGTTTACACCACTGCACCATGTGGGGATGATGGCAATGAGGGACAGAAGCTGGGTTAATGAAACTGTGGTGTAGAAGGAAACTGCAGTTCACTCTGTGGGTATTTCACAGTAAACTTCTCTGCAGGCTCAAGACTGTTTTCAGTCATAAGGAAAATATATTAGGAGTCAATCTGATTTACAGATTTTAGGTAAAGTGGAGAAACTCCAAAGTAGTTTACCTTGGACTTGTGATGAGAGACTAACACTGATGCATCTGCTCATTTAGATCGATGAATTACGGGACAGGCTAGCGGCATGTGATGGCGGTGTGGTTCAGGATGGCAAGGTGAAAGGTGGAAAGCAGAACACAGAGATACCACAGGTGAAAATTCATGGATTTTAAGGCATTTGTGCTTGAGACCTTAATGGAGTGCCAGCTTTGATTTTTTATCAGCCATCTATTAAAAATAACTTGCCACTCAAACCAGGCTTTATTTATTCAAAACTCTAATAATCTAATAGACGTCAGTGGGTGAAATGAAAAAATGCACTTGACCTTAGACATGGTACCGAAAATTCAGTCTAATAATATCAGCAATATATTTTAGAAACATTAAGCAGCGATTCCATTTGTCTGTAATATCTTTAAAACAGCTCAGTACGCCTGTGTTTTAATGATAACGGCTAAATGTCATTACCTATGTTTTCAGAACAAGACTTACTGGAAGTAATCGTCAGAAAATCCGATTGGTCATTTTCTTTTTATTAACGATTGCAGAACCGAAACTTTGAGACTGGCGCAGAATTACTGGAAACCGAGAAGCATATTCAACATTTGACAGCGCAAATCACAACTCTAACCACAAGGGAGCAGCAACAGCGCCATGAAATCCAGCGACTCAACAAGGTGATTTGAATCTTGGTTAGAGAAAAATGACCTTCCGGGAGTGTACTGGTGTGTGTGTGTGTGTGTGTGTGTGTGTGTGTGTGTGTGTGTGTGTGTGTGAACCGAGTGAACCGATACTTTTTGCATGCATATGCTTGGTGTTCATATGTAATTCTTGTGTTTTTTCAGTAAGGGCTAATGAAAACGTATAGCATTAACTAATATACGTACGTGATTTCAAATTCCATTTTATCTCTTCATTGTCCTTTGGACTACGGGCAAATTATAAAGCGGATTAAGATGCCTCTGCTGCTAATGAAGTTGCTTCCACTTGCGGTCGTCTAGGTGACAGACTCCTATGCAGTATTACTTATCTCCACAGGGGGGCGGACGATGCTCTTTTATCCGGTTAAATTGCTGCTGGCTCTTTGGTTGCGGCCGGTTTATTTGCCTGCCGCTCTCTGTGTATTACCACTCTTACTCACGGGGAGACACTCGCTGATATAGTTATACCGAAGCAATACTTATAGCCTTTCAGGATTTGGCATATAAAATTTGCTCAACAAATGGCCAGACATATCTAAAATTTACTGTAGAATTGAAAAAAAATGACTTCAGCGTTAAATGCAAAACAAAACAGCATTTTCCTCCTGGCAAAACTTAACTACTGTGCCTAGACTTGCCTACGTCTGGAGTGCTTACAGATATATCCTGCATAGTTATTACTATAAACCAAGCCAGCTTGCATTTGCTAAACAGGTTTTTGTTATGTTGAACACAGTTTACAAATCCGTCTGAAGGATCTGCAAGATTTTTTTCCCTGTTTCCACAGTAACTATAACATTAATACTCTACACTCCTTATATATCTGTATGGTATCTTATTATCTGCAGTCCAAAATTAAGAATTTAAGAGGAAGACCCCCAGATGCAGAGAAAACAGTCTGAGTGTGTTTGCAATTGTGTATGGGAGAGTGTGTGTGTCTAATATTGAAATGATCACTTGGTTCCTGTGTTCTGAGCCTTGGTCCACATGTGCATGCGTGTTATTGTACGTGGCTCTGTCTGTGAATCTGTGATTGTGAAATAGTGTGAATATTGGACACCAGTGAGCTCCACTTTAGACAGAGATTAATGGACGGGGGAAAACACCAAGGCCAACTTCTCTGGCAAAATCCGGGTGTTACAACTAGGGACGAGAGTCGATCCAGTCCGGCGGAAACCTGAACCCCTGTCTCTGGCCCTGGAGGGCGTTTGCCGGTTGTAGCACTTAGAAGCCCTGGGGATTCTGGGTAGAATAGAGAAAAATGATCTGATATCGGAGAACACAATGTGTGAAAAGGGGTGTTTAACTTATGGCGACGGTAGATTGTAAATCTTACCATATTTCCACATTGAAATGGATTCCATACCTACATTTGAGTTTTTCCTGTCCGCCAGGAGATTTACTGGCAGTAAAAACTATTCCAGTTTTTCTCCAGTCTGGTCGACTCCGGAGGTAGTTTTTTGTTAGCCACAAGCGGGTGTTAATTCAATGCTTTCCGAAGCTGGCCTTGCGTCACACGCAACACTTTAAGCGAACCTCCATGGAGGATCTGGGAGATGACCACGATTGTACCTCCTAGCAGAGATCTCATCCTGCAGCACTGCCATAGAACACCTAGATGTTAAAGAAGGTGGGAAAACTACTACTGAAAACCCAAAGTAAAGTGAAAATAAAAGGCAGAGTGGGAGAGTGTTCAGGTCTCAATGTCTGTGACGGCATTGAAAGTGCTGCCATGGACGGACACGTGTGTCTGGGACGAGTGGGAAATTGGAATTCTCTTTCAAATGCAGGCTTGGAGTCAGTTTGTGTGTCTTGGTTCGAGCTCAGAGTGTGGTGGGCTGGGGGTGTTCCTGGGAAAGGTTAGTTAGCGGCCCAGGGACCACCCAGTAAACGGTTTCTCTCTCGTCACTAGTCCCCCAACTCCCCACCCAGGTTGTGGTGGAGGGAGTGCGTGGGCGTGTGGGTTTGTATGTCCACACGTGTCTGTGTGTGTCTCTGTCATCTTTCCCACTGTGAACTTGACACCTTCACTGCTCATCCAACTGAATCAGCATGCCTTTTCCAGATGGGGGCTGATGTTCCACAGTTTTCCAGAATCCCTCTTTTCATCCTATAGGCCCTAAAGGATAGTCAAGATTTGGTGGCGCTGCAGAAGAAGGCAGTCAAGACTGAACTGGACTGTCTCAGATTGCAGGTATGGGTGTGTGGACCTTTCAGTGACTCCAAGGTCAGCTATAAATGCCTTGCAAGGCTTGACACTAAGCATGCCCAGAGAGACTCAGTGATCAGGAGACACAGACAGGAAGAGAGTCAGTGAACAGGAGGCACAGACAGGAAACGAGAGAGTCAGTAAGTCCATTAACTGCAAACTCAGACAGGGAGAGGGCCTGTTAACAGTGAACTCGGGAAAGGACAGGACCTGTTAACAGTGACTCTGACAGAGTTATCTCCAGGCTACTTACTTCTTTGGCCCAAGCAGCTCTGTTTCACTCAGGAATCTCTCTCTTGTCCCTCCCCAGGCAGACGTGTACAAGGCTGACTTCAACCTGGAACGGAAGGACAGGAATCGGTTAAAGGAGAAAAACAGTGACCTGGAGAGGAGGTTGACCAAGCTCTGTATGCAGCTGAACATGCTCAGCTCTCAGGTGAGAGACTCAGCTCTTCTTCCTCTGTGTCTCTGTCTCCATAGTGAAACTTTGCACGTGACCCTCATCATCATCCTCAACATCGTCCACCACACCTGACTCAGTGCTGCATTAGTGCTGTTTTAGTGTTTAACTCCTGCTTTTATGCTCTTTGGCAAAGTTACTGAACGTTGGCTGAGTTCACCTGAAATATCTTTCATTGGGGTCTCTCAGCTTTTATGCATGTTATATGATTATTATTGTCTAAATTAGTTTGTCATATAGCCCAGTGGCGCCTGCAGCATTAGTTCAGAATATAAGACCTCCATTTGCTATAACATCATTTGCCCTTGAGTTTGAGGTCACCCACTGTTGTGACATCATCCAACAGTTGCGGAGGGGTTTGGTGGGCAGCCATTTGGAGGAGGGACAGTATGAGGGGGCTACCTTGCACACTCATGAGCCCTCGTTGATGCTCTGAATGATGCAGGTAGACAGCCTTCTAGGTTAAATATAATGTTCAGACTCCGACTTTGATGAGTTATTTCGGATAAAGGCATTTATTTTTCCAAAGCACTAAGAGTGATATCAGAGCAGGGATGATAATATGCCTATGAATGCTACATTATATGAGCCTAAAGAGGATCGTTTCCAGCATCTCTGCCAGGCTTGCAGTTGGCATCACGACCACAAGGGGGTGAGCATGTCACTCGTGGCCCTAGTGACCCACGATGGCCTCATTGGTTGATGCAGTAGCAATTTTTTAATATCCTTTTTTGCTCTCCCTCCTGGGCTGCCCGGCTCTCCTTTCTGAAGGTGTTTTGCTACAGCCTCACCAAGAAGGCAGGGCTAACGTTAGGGGCTTCCTAGCACCTGTGTCTCTCTGGGATTTGTCTGGATTTGACTTATTCACATGAGGAACTCGACTAGGCATTATATAAACACAGTGTTTTTTGACTCGTGCTTCTGTGGCCTGGTGGCTAAACAAAGAAGCCAAAACAGGCGTAGAATTCTGGCCCACTTGGCACAGAGCTGTCCCCCTGACCGCTTATCAGAACAACATGACCGTCGCCGGCCTGCTCACCACACCAACGGCTGCCACGTTACTTGCACCACTTCTCCGTCGCTGACCTCCTCTCGTTTGTCTGTCACAGGCTAAAGGTCAGCAGCAAGCGGACCTCCCCTGTCTTAGCTGTTCCTCCCGCCCCACTCAGAGCAGCAGTGGTAAGCCAAAGTCCTTCTCTGCCTTCTCCCATTTCCTCAAGACCTGCTGAACCTCAAGCCTTTTATTTTATTAAAACGAAGCAAACGTATAACCAAAGCAGCGGGCTTTTTTCAGCGTTTACGTCAAAAAGTCTCCTGGGGTTTCGGTCTGTTTACAGAAGGCCTTGAGTGGCTGTGTTGGGGCTTATTGTATAATGAAATGTAGCTATACACAAACGTGAGGCTCTCGGATCTTCATCTGGATCCAGTTGTGGCTTTCGATTTATTTTCTTCCCTCCATCTCCGAAGGGAGAAGCTGCAGAACATGGAGCTAATTTTAGAAACGAAAAACTGATCACGTTACTGGACTGTCTCGGGATGTTTATCTCCCATCATGGATGCAAGCTGCGGAGACAGCACGTGGGGGTGGCCAGGGTGCACCCGAGGCGGCGTTTTTGCGACGTCGCTTTAACATTGAGTTAACGTCTGTCCTCTTTGTCTTCTCAGGTGCCCTGAGAACCTAGCGATCTGTGAGGACGACCTGCTGCTTCTGTCACATTTGTTGATGTTGTAGCAATATTAAATTCACTTGTGACACACTGCAATATTTATTTTTATTGTGTATATACAGAGATAATTCAATAAAAGTCTAAGTATTTACATTTGTCTTCTGTTCTGATTCAAAGAAAAGAATTTTGTAACTAACAGACTGGGCGTAAACTGGTCGGTCCTGATGGAACCTTTTGCTAGCCTCATACCTAGACGTGGCAACATGTTTCATCCCACGATGCTTTGCACTGAATACCCACGGTGCTGGTTGTAATTAGGGGGTTTTCAAAGACAGCCATGTGGCGGGGCATGGGCTCCACCCAGGGATGCTCTCTTCGCACGCCGCAGAAACAGTGCCACTGGCACCATGCACTTTGAAGTATTCCCAACTCCCCGGCTGCCTCCTCGACCTTCGACCCCCGCCCCTTGGTATGGGAGTCTGTGGATCACCTAACACTAGCTGTCTGGTTTCTCTTGCCACACACCCACCCCCCACACCAGCTCATCTTTGCAATCTAACAGCCACGAGCATAGAGGAAGATGGCATACATCTCTGTATACCACGCTCTCGACTTTAGTCCCAGAAGAGGATTGCTGTTGTACCCTTGACCGAGTTAACTAACCTAAACCCTCGTAGTAAAAACATCCCTCTGTATGTAACCCATTCATCCATTCCACTTCTCCTGGTGAGAGTTACAGGGCAGATGGAATAACTTTAAATAAAATTGAATAATAATAAAGGCGGTCAGGTGGACGGAATGATTTGGGTTTGTTGGTTTAGCTTGTTTTGTTTGCCTAGTAACATTACTGAGAGCAGTGCTGGGATGGATGGCATTTTACTGGAATGTTCTGCCACTTTTTTGTTTCTTTGAGTTGTGGTCCATTCACATTTTTCACTAAGTTTCAGGGGAAGAATATTTTGTGCCTATACAGCAGTCGTCTACTGGACAGGCTAAAGATAATTAGCCTTGTTTCCAATGTCGTGTGTTGATTGGGCAGTATGACTGGGGTGGCTGGGGGGGTTTAGAAACGTTGCCGTGAGGGGAAAACCCATGAACAGCAAGGGTGTTGATAGTTCCATTGTCGTCATGGAGGTAGGTGCTCGTGCTAGTTAACAATTAGCAGGACAGTGCAGTTACCAGGGAGCATTTTTTTGCTGCTTGAGTGTGAGTGTTTGCAGTTCCAAGCAGTCGCATTACAATGTGTGCAGAGAAACTTCTGAACAAGGAGACACAAATCAACAACTGGGACATGGGGTTTCCTGTGTGTGTTTATGTTTTCGGGGAACTCAACCAATAGAAACATGAAAAATAGCAAAGTGGCAATTCTTTCATTTCTTGTCAGCTTTGATCTGTGTCTGACTTTGGTAGCTTTGGGATTAGGGGTTATTAACAACATCATGATTAGAGTCAATGGCAATTCCCCACAAAGGCAGGAACACAAACATCGGTCTGTGGCTGTCCGAAGATAGGGGTGGGTATTGGAACCCTGTCCTTACTGTTTACAAAGTTAAAGGTATTTTTAACCCTCCATGAGAGCCAGGTTTAATCCCACTTCATAGCTGCCTGAACTTTCTGGCAGGATCAAAGGTTTGTTAAGAGGCTTTTGCTTGTGAGGACTAAAAACATTCTCCCCTAATCTGTGCGTCAGTCCCCACTCACCCCCATGGAACTGATGATTCTACAGGTTTGCAGGATGCAGGGAAGCTGCGAAAGGCAAGAGTGCATCCATCTGAACAGCCATGTCATCCATCTGCTTCGCTGCTGTAGCGTTTAAAAGTTTGTTGATGTTAAAGTGGCCAAGAGTCCGTAGGGCCTGGCGTTGGCCTCAGCGAGTCCCTGGGTGTATGCGTGAGCCGAGGACTTTGTTTACGTGCGAGTCCTTGTGTGTCTAGATGTGCACAGCTGTGAATGTGTACGTGTACACGTGTGCTGCCCCCCATTGAGTGATGCATGCATTTAGAGGATTAAAAATTGAACATGTTACACTTTGCATTCCTTGGGTTGATAAAGTGAGCCAGCTTAGAATCTCATTCAGGGACACACCAGAATCTCCCCTGATTGCTTCTAACAGTTAGACTATCCCCCCCCCCCCACACACACACACACACCTCTGTCCCAGATCTGGCTTTTGAGGTAAAACCTGTACCTCTGCTCCCTGTATGGAGCAGTCAGTCTGGAATGGTCAGTCTCATCCCTGCTGTTCCCCTTCCAGCATCACCCTCATTGCATCCGCTTGCTGGGTGTTGTCTGCCCCAGTGAATTTGCCGCCTTGTTACCTCCGCTGCCTGACTGAGATGACAGAGCATCTCTTGGGCGTTCCAGGCCGACACGGTTTGGGCAAGGCCCCGGTTTCAGGCGCCTTAGCTATGTCTTGAAAGAAATTATCTTTGGAAAACGTTTCATGAGCCCCAAACCACACAGCCATGGAATATGTGTATTATATTATTTGCTGCAGAAACGAACGCACTCACTCCGCCATGGAGCACCGGCTGACGGCCGGAAATTTCTGAGCTTCCGCCGCTAGATGGCGCCCAGGCATTTGTGTATATTCTGAAATCATGGCTGGTTCTTATTAATAGTGTTCTACAATATGAAGTTCTTCCAATGTGGTAGAGCAATTAAGCAGTGCTTTTTGATGTTGCGTATTTTTTACAGAACAATAAACTAGTTGTTATAAACCATTCTTTTAAAATAACATCTTGTTCCTTTCTTTGAAATCGCCAAATGTGCCCGCCAGCGTACAATCTTTGGTGGAGTATTCACAACGTATAAGGACCGAGGACTCCGAAATATATTTGAATGCAAATTACAGCTGCTATTTGTTCCGTTCTGGCATGTGAAGGCGCCAGTCGTGCACTTATTTTCAGGCGAAACTTGCTCCTATCCACTCATAAATTCACTTGCAATTACGGCTTCCCATCTGCAGCTACATTTTATCAGCCGCCCTTATCTTCTGATAAATATTTACCTCCCCAGGTTACGGCCCGGAACCGGACAAACGCGTCCTTGGCATTTTCACACCTAAATACAGAATATCTTCAGGTCGAGTAAACACATCAGTTGCAAAGGGGAAGCCTTGGAGTAAACACTCGGAGAAGTAAGCGACACACGTAGATAAGAGACGATCGGGTTGTTTTAGTTGTCCGGACAGATGTGTTTTTCCAAGACGTCGGACTGTATTTTCGCACGGCCTAATGTAAATACATTTTCCTGAGGAATTCTCATCCCAAGTAGTGTCCTACTTCCAAAAGCAGCCCTCAGAAAACAAGCCCCGGGTGGTGCGTGACTTTGAAAAGAGGGTAACAAATTTGCACATCTTACAAATGGCAATAAACATTTCCCAAGACGGGAAACCCCGCTTTTAACAGGGCAGAAGTGATGAAACCTTATTTATGAGTTCGTGCTCCTAGCTGACAATTAAATTCGAAAAGGTATCTGCTTTTAAGGTCTAAGAAGTTTCTGTTTTAAAATCCATCCATCCATCTTCCCAAACCGCTTTATCCTATTAATGGTCGTGGCTGCTGTTAAACATTTAAGAGAATAGGACAAACTGCAGTGTTTTGTTTTTTTTTTTTTTGCATCCACTTGATTTATAAAGTAATGGTTTGGAGTAAAAGTAACCGATAAGGGAATACAAAAATATCCGCTTTTTGGTTGTTTCAGAAATATAAATGTCTCGTGTTAGTTAAGAAGCAAATTTCACCGTATATATGGCTGACATTAAATAATTTAAAATTGTTCCTCATTCATAAAGCGATCTGAGTCGCGTACCGATTCTCTGATAGGCCTTGGTCTCTGGATGTGTGTTTTTTTTTTTTGTTTACTGGGGCTGTGTGTCTGGGACGAGTGGGCTGGGTTTGGAGTCACTACTGGTGAGGGGGGTGGGGTGCGAGCGGAGACTGGGAGATCGCACCAGTTCGGCGCTCACTTCAGTCCCAGTCTCAATAACAGCCGCACGGCAGGAGTGGAGCTCGCTGCCAGCTTCGGGATCGTACTCTTCAGACTCGGGACAAAGTGAATCCGCCAGATCTGTGACCAGCAACACGTCCATAATCCGATTGCCTCTAAACCAGACGTGACTCGAGGAATCTACAGAAAAGGACAACTTCATACTCATATAAATCACAGTCGCCCCATCGAATTAATATTATACATAAAAGTATTATTATTAATAATCCGTTATTATTATTATTATTCGTTTTTTTTTTTTCTTTTTGACATTCTGAGTTTTGAGCGTAACACTTCTACATCATAATTTGTGAAAGAAAAGTTGAAGAATCCAAACTTTTTTATCCAGTTTAAACGTTTACGCAAGGTAAGGTTTTGTTGCCTTTTAGTTTCTTGTATGGTGCGTTAAGTGACTTTTACTCCGCTTAAGCTTATGCTCCTTGAAGTAAACAGAATAGCCCGCTAAGTGCTTCCATAAGCCCATAAAACCGATCCATATATTAGTGACTTATACATATATTTGTGTTCTTCCACGAAATTAATTTTCTGTCCCTGTGATGTATGATGTGTGGTTTGCACGGCCAAGATACTGTATGTCGGGGACTGCTGTGGAAATGACTGAAGAAAAACAAAGCGCGACGTCCCTGAATGAAGAGCCCATTCCCTTTGAAATTGCTGCCAGCTGAAGGGGATGGAGTTTTGTGGTTTACAACTCTAGGAAGTCAAAGGCTTTCAAACACATTTCAATCAAGTCGGAGCTAGCATGACTTATTAATCTGGGTATCCAGTCTGGATGCGTTTCAGGGTGCCTGATTGCATGGGGACGCTTGGAAGGGGCGAACTTTAAGAGGGGGTCTAAGAACACACGCACCAGGCATGGTCCGCCCTGACCTGGACATGAAGCATCGGAGCTCCACATGATCCGTCCCGATCAGCCTGTCCACTTACACCAGCGATCAAAAAGCAGACACTTAAAACTCTTTAAAATGTATTCGTGTTCTGTCTGTCTGCATGGTTTGTAATTATGCCGCACACCTGCAACACCGCTGTCTGGCTTTGGGTCACCCAGCATGACTTTAGCTTTGTCCCACACTGTAAAGTATATTGGTCAAATAATTAGGATGCTTATCTATGATCAGTTTGGCAAGGTGTGAATTACATTCAGTTAAAACATGCGTAACATGGTTTTGTTCGATAGAAAACTTCGTGTCAGTCTATCAAAATTAAATTATTCCACCCAGGCGCGTTTATATTCTTATGTGTGTGAAAATGCCTTCTGTAAAAATTAGTGATATTGTTCCTCTAGTTGGGCAAAAACACAATAAACATGCATCTTTATTTGTTTTATAACCAGTCTTAATAGCTACCCGCAGACTGAAAAATTGAAATGACATTTAAATAATTCTAATTAAAAACGTTTCTCTCACACGTCCTATACAACTTTGATAATATCCAGTGCAAGGGCTGCGCGTACTAATATAGTGATTTGGGTTTTTTTTTTTTTTCCATTTGTGCAAGAGTGAATTACTGTGCATCGGAGGAGAGCGAAGGCGCTTGATTTCCTTCGCTTTCCCACATAGTTTTATTTCTGGAGAATGGATGATGAACAAAAAGGTCTGAAAACGGGGATGTCTGTGTCGCATACCGTAACTAAATCGGCATTTGCATATGAAAACTAGCACTGAAAGAATTCCTCCAGTGGAGCCTTTGCTGTTTATGCATCCCAAAAAAACTCCGCTACTGAAAGGCGCCCGTCTGCGGCGTTTATGCACTTTTAAACACCCCGTAACCTTTGTCCAGGCAGCTGGAAAATATTTATGCCGCATATGTTTGTGTGTAAACATGGACCAGGAGGACGGAGACATAAATTGAGGGGGAGGCAGGTTTATTGCATTCACATATCGTCCATCTTTTTGAAAAACACTGTTTCACTCAGAGTTGCGCAGTGTGAACATCTTGCGCAAAGAGGTGACATGGAACCGCCGCCAGGTGCAAAATATCTGCGCCTTTCTGACGGAGCATGATTGAATCACTTTCCAAGGGCCGTCGCTCTGTTCCCTGTTGATAAATGGCTTGACACGGACTACATGCTTTCCCATGGGCTTTTTGTGCGCGTCCCGTGTGATCTCGTCCTGTCACAAAAGGAGCTGCGAAGACCACATCAGTCAGACTTCACTGGCCGCCCGTCTGAATGACTCGTTTGTACTTAAAGCCTTCCTGACCTGACTCAGGCGGGATGCTGATCGAACCCATCGCTGAAAGAATATTGACCGGTATAGCAAAAAGGGGGGGGGTCCCGGTAAGCGTGTAAGTGCAAACTGAACACCGGGCTGATGTGGTTTCCACCTCGCAGCAAAGTCTGTTCACAAACTTTGCGCACGTAATTATCACTGTGTATAGTTTGGGGCATATCTAACCATGTCAGTCCAGCCTGGCTCTCCCAGTCTCCGCCTCGGATCATCACAGTAACACCTTGTGCGATGTCCTCTTAAGCGCGGCGATCTGGCTGCGTACTCATCAGCGTTTTCTGACAGCCAGAACCTGCGTCATGAGAAGTAGGATCAAATCGCACAAGATTCCCGCAGCTCTGAACGTGCTGCCAAGAGGATATTTCCGTTTAATTCAAAATATCTTTATTTGAGTTAAACTTAGACCCCCCCTTTATGTTCCGCTAACGAGGTCCATGTGGGAGAAGGGTGGGGATTTACGGTTCCTGAGGAAAGCGAGGGTAGGATGGGGGTGAGTGGGTGGTTGGTTTGTATGAGAGTAGGCGGGTCCAAGGTCAGCTGGCCTGATCTTCTGGGAGTCAAAAGGTTCAATCTATGGAGCCTTCAAGTTAATACCAGCACAGATCTGTTTGGGACTGTTTTGATGGAGGGGGGTATGTGTGTATCAGTATCATTGTCCTAATCTGTACAGTTAATGTACAACTGCTAATGTGTACGTGTGCATACACACACAAAGGCTGCTATTTTCATGCAGTAGCTTGCTTTCAGAGGTGGTGATAGACAGGATGGCAGGGCAGAGCCTGGTCATCTCCTCCAACAGGTGTCCATGTCAGCTATCAGTCATGAGCGCTGGGCTCCTTGCGACCTCCCATGAGCCTGGTCTGCTGTCAGGCAGATTCTCTCTGGGGTACTGGAGGTGTGGGGTGGGTGGGCAGACTGATCGACAGAGCACTGTTGCCGAGTCTTCGCCCCCCCTAATGTAGGCGCAGGTGGACACATCGCCTTTCAAGTGCTTGTGTCAGACCTACTGTGAAGGGTCACAACGTTACTGAAATGCCGACGGAACGTTCGCTGTCAGCCACACTGTTGCGGTTCTGCTTGTGTTGCTATTTGGATCATAGCAAACTCTGGGATGAAAATGGACGTCTTTGGAAAGCATTAGGAGTGCAGCATAACAGCAATAAGAAACTGGACTAAGCCGTGTCTTCAGCTCAACTGCTAATGCCACAGTCTTTCCACATAGATCAATAGCTGCAGGTATAGCTATCTGTGTTGTTGCTTGGCAATAAAATCCCAGATTTCCCGGTGTTTTCTTCTTTCTAACCCCAGCTGCTCTGTATCAGTGGTTCAGCTGTCCTCCCTTTTTATAGAGGTATGGTAGTTCTACCATGACACATCTTCGTGTCCCTTTCTTTAGTGGAAACACTATTGCAGAAAGTTCCGGCCTGTCGAGTTCTCTTCAACCAGCTCATATGCAGCTGACAAACGAGGCAGGAGAAACTCTGAAGGGCGGTTTCATACCTGCCATAATCTTGCCTCTCTCTCTGTGGCGAAAATATCCCTTATCAAAAGTCACGAGCTCAGAATATGTGACCCTTTTTTGCACATAGCTAAAGGGTACCTTAACTGTAAATGATACAATGGACTCTAAAGGATTAAGAGAATACATTTGATGAAGTGCATTTTATATACAAGTATGTGGAAAATATATTGCATTCATTTCTAACTGCTGAGCTATTGAATAGTTTTATATAGCATATCCAGTTGGTCATGTGACCGTAGAGTCAGGTGATCCCCAGCTATATCACGTGACTGCTTGGTATGCTGTGTCTAGTCAGGTTATAGTAAGAGCACCACTTGGGCCAGTACTTAGCTTCCTCGATTTAGCCAAGTGCTGTCTTGTGTTTTGGGCTGAGCTGCCAGGGACCGGGTAGAGGGTTCTGAGGTGGGTCAGAACCGATGACGTGAGGAGCAAATTCCGGCATCTCTCCGACTACCCCAGCCATCTTGAGTTTACCAGAAAATCAGAAACTTTTCAAGGTTTAGGAGTTTTGCATAAGATTGTCACTGGAGAAAGACCAAATAAGTAGAAAGACGCTTAAATAAAAAAAAAAAAAACAGCGAAACAAAGCCGACAGACTTGTGGTCAGTGTTGCCTTGAAATGATAATTCCCCAAATCCCAAATGACGATCTTGCATCCTCCTTCCCTGTAATTAAACATTAGCCTTTATCTGTTCCAGATGCCAGGTTCTGGGCCTTTTAAGTGCCGCGCTTATATTTTTTTTCTCAGGCCCCGAGAAGTGGAACTGGCCCAGAACCAGTCCTACATGAATTTGACTCACCTTGTTCTGGTTCTGGATGCCACAGTCGTGCGGTGCAAACTCAGCCCCCGATACACATTCAGATACCCTGGGTCAGGTCATCGATGTGAAGCCACCCCTAGAAAGGGGAAAAACACAGTCGACTGGCTAATGTGGCTCAGCTGATGTGTGGCAGGTGTGACCGTCCTCACTACTGTGACCACTGCCTAATCATTGTGTTTGCTTCACTGTGGGTCTGAGCGTTGTCCTGTGGTTGTGACCACAGCCTTTTGACATTGACCACTCAGTTATGTTTTTGACCTCCACGCTCTACAGTGACAGCTTCCCTCTGTTGTGACTGCTATCTTGTACAGATGTGGTTTTGACCATTTCTCTCTAACTGTAACTGCTGCCTGGCTTTTTATGACCGTTCTGTGGTTGAGACCAGTTCTTCTATATATGACCACTTCCCTGCCGGCGTTACCACTCGGCTCTGACCCTGACCATTCTCTGGTTGCCGCTGGTCCCCTGTGATTACTGATGCTTTACTTGTGTTGCCAAATTTCTCTGACCATGGCATGATTGGATCCAGACCCTTGTGACTGTAACCCTCCTCTGTGGATGTCCCCTGTCCGATGCAACTAAGACCGTTAAGTTCGGTATCTCCTCTAAAATGGCTCTGTAGTCTTTGAAAGCGTTTGCTTTTTCCCCAACTTTCTTCTCGGTCTCAGATGTTGAGGAAACAGCTGCCATTACGTCGTGAGGTGTCATATTTTTTTTTTTTTTTGCTCTGTATTTTTTGGACGCTAGCTGAAGCATTCTTCCTGAACAACCTCACGCCTGCTTAGAAGGGGCCCATCTTTTTGCTCCAGAGCTGCCTCCCAAAACGCCTGTGGAACTGGGTCTCTGACAATGCCTATGCCAACCTGCAGGGGGCATAATTGTGACCTGCCCTGGTTGTTGCTGAGGGATCTACAGATGGGATGTGGTGGGGAGAGAGAGAGTGGGAGAGAAACAGAGTGACAGAGAGAAACCCCATCCTTTATAGAGGTCGTTAAAAGGACAAGTAAGCAGTAAATGCCACTAGAGTATCTGGATAATCGGCCGTCATTATTCTGATGAAATCACTGGGGATTTGGTCCCCGCCACTCACGATCAATGTGGCTAAATCGATAAAGGGGGATTTAGTGCACCAGCCTTTGGCGATGCATGTGAACCAGTCCCAGTCTTTTGGCCCTTCGCCCAGACTGTCAGGGATACATTTTGTACTTTTTCAGCCACTGGGCCACACTGGCTTTGCGCGTTCTGGCGTAATCTATCCCATTTAACCGTTATGTAATGGGGAACGACCCATCAAGAGCCCGTTCTTGTTCGGGATGACAGCGCATTATTGGACCGCGGGAGCAAACCCGTGCGAATGTGGGGCGGGGGAAGCAGGCGTGCGGGGGGGGTGCAAACTTTGAACAGACTGAGCTGGTCTTCCATCTGCAAAGACTGAGCTTGAATTTAACCCAGAAGCCTCCTCTCTGCCGCTGATGCATTTCCTCCACAAGTCCATAATGTGACTGCATTGGACCATTTAGATTAACAGCGTCTGAGAACAGGTCCTAGGTAAAGGTTTCTATATCTGTACCAAGAAGAGCAGTGTCCTCGGAAGGATTGTATCACATGTAATTTTGAATAAAGACTTAGAAAAAGTGAAATCTGTCCTGTTTTCAGCATTACAGCCAATTCTGTAGATTCTGGTAGCAATTTGTTCTACTACTGCTTGAAAACATCCCACAAGCTTTACTTTACCATCCCGACCTCTTCCCTAAATTATGTTCCATTTTTTTTTTTTCCCCAAAAATGGAGTTTGTGCTCTAGGATTTCTATGGTTTTCTGCAATGATAAGGTCATGGTTTCTCGCAAACTGCCATTATGTGTTGTGTAGCCACACCCACTATCCCATTAACAGCACGGTGTCTTGTGATTTTGGGGGGAGGGGCATATTTTGTGAAACTCAAGCAGTTTGTTGTGAGACTCTGGTGGCCGTAGCTGTGTGTATTTCAGCTTTGCTGTGGGATGCAGTTCTATCAAGTAACTCCATTCTGGTTCTAACTGCGATCCTATTCCAGCTTAATCATGTGATCTGGTTGGTTCTCTGACATGTTTTGGTTCTGAAATTGCTTTTTTCCGGTGTTATTTGGACCTGGCCTGGTTCTGACTAAGTTAGTTTTTCATCCTGGGTTCCATTTCCACTTGGTCCTGCAGGATGAGGCTGCTGTTGAGATCTCTTGGCCTGTGCTTGGTCCTTGCTGTCAGCACCAGCGCCCAGAAACTGCCCACCAGAGACGAGGGCCTCTTTCAGATGCAAGTTCGGGACAAGGCCCTGTTCCATGACTCATCTGTAATACCGGACGGAGCCGAGATCAACGGCTACCTCTTCAGGGACACACCGAAAAGGTAGTACTACTATTCGTCTGTCTATAAGGTCATATCTAGTACACAGGTCATTTTTAAAATTATTATTTGTATCATCATCATCGTTGCTTTTGAGTCAATTCTGCGACTGGATGCGTATCGCAGAGAGCAGAATATCACCACAGACTGCCAAATGTGCTTCCTGCTGTGTTCCATTTGGAAAGTGCTCTTTCCTGTACCAGGCAATTAAAGGAGCAGGTCGATTATGTAGGAGGGCACAAGAAAGGAAACCCTTGAGCTGCATTATGGGAGAAGAGAGCACCATCCACTCCACAGTTTAATACATCTCCAAATAAAATTTTATGGCTGTATTGATGCGCATAGTCTACATGGGGACCTATGATCCAGAAGTAAACAGAGTGGTAATTGGACGTTGCACATCAATAAAAGACCTTCAACTTGTCCTTTGAGTCTCGAGTGTTCCATGCAGACAGCAGATGGCACAGCGTTTGAGGAACTGGCCTTGTGGCCATGCTGGCAGAAGTATTCTCCTTAACCACATGACCTGCCCCTAGTTAAAAATATCCGACAGTATAAATGGGATTAAAATATAGCGCCTTGTGGTGTACCTTAGGAGGTGCTTGTGCTGGATGCAAATAAACAGTCAGGGATGTCGACGAGGCCAGTGGCATCACTGGGGAAAACCTGCCATCTTGTGTATGTATTTTGGGCGGGCCACAGTCAGCGAACATCTGAGGTGGGCTGTGCTGACACCGAGTTCACGGTCCCCCCCCGCCAGGTACTACTTTGTGGTGGAGGAGGACAACACGCCCTTATCTGTGACAGTGACACCATGTGACGCGCCCCTGGAGTGGAAGCTCAGTCTGCAGGAGCTACCAGAGGAGTCGAGTGGCGAGGCATCTGGTGAGGAGGGGCACATGTAGGCCTGCGCACACACACACGCATACACCCGACCACTCTCGTGCTTTGGGCGGGGGGGTGACCGTCAATTCCTGCTTTAATTAACCAATGACACCTAACCACACCCTAACAAAACTCAAACAGAGCTGAAAATTGATGGCAAAGAAAAACTTTGACACATTTTCGGAGTGTTAGCAAGTTTCCGCTGTCTTTGTGAGGCCTTTTTTTCCAAAATTTGCTTTTGGTTGTATGAGAACGTCAGTGTGTGTGTGAACTCACACACACACACACACACACACACACACACACACACACACACACACACACACACACACATCTCCCTACCTCTGAATGAAAAAAAAGAGCATAGCTCCCAGTCTGGGTGTCGGAAGCGGCACAGGGGGAGGTTGGGAGTGGGACATTTTAGACTTAACTGGGGCAGCCTGATATTCTTGGGTAATCATTTTTCCCACGATCGTAATCATCTCTCTGTGTAATTCCTGCAAAAATGTCATGACACCCCTGTACCCTCCTCTTTGTACCCCTCACCCATGCAGTATATCCTCCCCCACCCCCTTGAAACAGCACTCTCTCTCTTTCCATCTCTCCATCTGGACAGTATCTGAGATGGAGGAAACCAGAGTGATCCCAAGAGCTCCCTGTGCAATTAGACACCAGACGCTGGGCATAGTGTTCATGACATGATGGGGGGTATATTTTATGCCTGAATGAGAGCATTAAACACGAGGAATATCACCTTCCAGACAGTGGAATTCTTTTTGCATAACATGACCGAGTTACCTTTTAGGTGAAAGAGCAAGTCAAATAATTCAGTGTTTCCACAGTCCAATGGGAACTGAGCTGAACGTTTCACTCAACATTGAGTATAGGTGTCCAAGTAGGTGCCTGATACATTACTTACTAATGAAGGTGCCTCCATGTGTTCTGCAGAACCACAGTCTACTGCATAGTCCAGATTATTGCTGTTCAATGTCCAGCACAGTGGCTAGTTTGCAAACATAATATTTTGTTTTCGGGGCCTTGGGCCAAATTCATTGCGAAAAGGGAGCAACGAATTGCTGCTGACACCATGACGGGAAAGAAAAATTAAATGGAATACCCAAGGGCTATTTTGTATGAAAACAGCAGCGCTGGCTTGTGAATGACTGATGGTGATTTAGGTCACCAACGGCCTCTACGGTTGGCCGTAGGACCTCTGGAAACAATTTCAAATACTGTTGCGGTACAGTCATGAATGGGTGTAAGCACAGTTAGCCTTCTGACTTGTGCACAGCCAAAGGTATCAGGAGACAAATGTCAGGGTAATCTCTCCCCTTCAGGTTCAAAAAGCCTCAGTGTTCTGTGCCCAATGCGTGGAATGTTAGAGAAGGTTAAAATGTGGGTTGGACACTGGTCTAGCAATGCTTTCTTTGAACAAAGTTTCCAGTGGAATAAAATAACATGGAGGGTTCAGTATAACGGCAGAAACCCTGTCCGCTTCATGATTATAAGAAAAACTAGGTTTGTCTGTTTCGGAGCTTCCCTAGAGACAAAGTTGGGAATGAAAACGCTTCTTGGTTTGTCCGCCTCTGTCTCACAGGAGAGCCGGAACCTTTGGATCAGCAGATGCAGGAAGCCACGGCAGAAGAAGGGTCGGAGCTGTTCGCCTACAAGGGTAACGATGTGGAGTCATACGTGGCCACCAGCTCGCCCTCTGGCCTTTACCAGCTGGAGCTCATTTCCACCGAGAAGGACAGCAGCTTCAAGGTATATGCCACCACCACACCAGAGTCAGACCAGCCTTATCCCGAGCTGCCATTTGACCCCCGGGTGGATGTGACCTCCATAGGCCGCACCACGGTCACTCTGGCTTGGAAGCCCACACCCACGGGCTCCCGCTTGAGGCAGCCGGTGCAGTACTGCGTGGTGGTCAACAAGGAACACAACTTCAAAAGCCTGTGTGCCGTGGAGGCCAAACTTGGTGGGGACGATGCCTTCATGACAGCCCCCAAGCCCGGCCTCGACTTCAGCCCCTTTGACTTTGTTCACTTTGGGTTTCCATCAGAAAACGACCTGTACAAGAGCCGCTCTATTCTTGGTAACAAGGCGCTGAACAACAAACTGTCCCGCTCTTACGTCACCAAGCCCAAACTGGACATCCAGAAGATCTGCATCGGCAACAAAAACATCTTCACCATGGCCGACCTGAAGCCAGACACTCAGTACTATTTTGACGTTTTTGCCATCAATGCTGTGACCAACACGAGCACAGCCTACGTTGGTACCTTTGCCCGCACCAAGGAGGAAGCCAAACAGAAGACAGTGGAGCTCAAGGACGGGAAGGTCTCTGACATCTTTATCAAGCGAAAAGGCAGCAAGTTCCTGCGGTTTGCGCCCGTATCCTCACACCAGAAGGTCACGTTCAATGTCCACTCCTGCCTGGACGCCATTCAGATCCAGATCCGGCGGGATGGCAAGCTGCTACTGTCCCAGAATGTGGAAGGAGTCCGGCAATTCCAGCTCAGGGGCAAAGCCAAGGCAAAGTACCTGGTGAGGCTACGGGGAAGTCGCAAGGGGGCATCCATGCTGAAGGTCCTGGCGACCACCCGACCCAACAAGCAGCCCTTCCCGTCTCTGCCTGAGGACACGCGCATCAAGGCCTTTGACAAGCTACGGACCTGCACCTCCGTCACCGTGGCCTGGCTGGGCACGCAGGAACGGAACAAGTTCTGCGTCTACCGCCGCGAGGTCGATGACAACTACAGCGAGGAGCACAGGCGCCGCGAGCAGAACCAGTGCACTGGGCCCGAGACCCGCAAGAAATCGGAAAAAGTCCTTTGCAAGTATTTTTACAGCCCCAACCTCCAGAAGGCTGTCACCACGGAAACGATAAAGGGCCTGCAGCCAGGGAAATCGTACCTACTGGATGTTTATGTAGTGGGCCATGGGGGCCACTCAGTAAAATACCAGAGCAAACTGGTCAAAACGAGGAAGTTTTGTTAATGACTCTGTAAATAATAATAAATATATATATTAAAAATTTATTTAACTAAGCGATATTCTACTAAGGAGTGTATACAGACTGACTACTCACACAGCTGAAGGCCTGCGACAGTGTTTGAACTGTTTAGAGAGATATCGATGTGTACATTTTGTTTACATTTTCCTGCGGTTGTTTGGACAGTGTGGGGCATGGTGCCCCCCGGTGAGAGTCGTGGGTTTTTGGCCTGGGTCCACCATCGTTGGCGATGACACATGCAGGAGGACGCATCGTCTCGTGTTCCTCCGTCGCTGCACGAGTTCTCCTCTCCCGTCTCATCCGTCTGATTTGGTGGAAGAATGTTCCGGGTGATTCATTCGTATGCCTCGGCCCGTTGTTATCCATGTACGCGGTATGTTCACAGTACATATTAGAGTTTAAATTATTTCATACATTTCTGCTTTTTTAAATAATAATTATAAGAAAATGTAAAATCTATGAAGTATGGTTGATGTTCAGATGCATTGCTGTGTCTGACATCTCGTTTTGTAAATGTTTCTTTCTTGTGATGAACCTCTGTGATTTACTACTATGTCTTAAATGTAAAAAGTTGTCCTGCCAATACTCATGTACATAAAAACAAAATATATAAAACATCATTGCTGTGTGGTCCTGGTTTTATGAGACAGGGTGCCGGACAGGGTATTCAAAGATGTTTGGTCACTATTTTGGTTTTAAAGGATCCTGATATTCTACTGAAATTATTTGGCTAATACGCCAGTCGGTCGGTGACGCCGTTGAAATTACTGCATCGGGATGAGTGTAAATTTTAAAATGACTGCAAAATGGTCTGCCAGCTTGGGACAGAGCCGGCATTGGCTCTGGTCAATACAAACTGTAGATGCTGAAAAGTGGGCAATTTAGTTCACTGTATTACTGACGCAGAGTGGATCAGATCACCACATGGGCTAGCTAAGCGTAGCATGATCCCCCATGACTTGTGAAGTGTCAGGGTATAAACTAACCTGGTGTATACCCCTTGTCTCACCATGACAACCAGCTGGTTTGGTAAAGTTTATGGTACTTTTGGGGCGTGCCTACGCATGTAGGGTGTGTGAAAATGAACCTTACCACGTGTCTCCCTCTACCCTAAACATACCTCACTGCTGACCAATTTAGCGCGCCGTCAGCCCGGGAGAGGGGAAGGAGGAAGGTGTCAGGGCCCCCTCGGATTCCATAAAAATGCTAAATTTAATCACTAGTGGGGCTCAGACGTGAGGCTCTGGATCCCAGATGTGCCTCCTGAGGGTTTTGCGTATGTCTGCGTGTATTCGTGTGTTCTCGTTGACTGACCGATTTCCGCTGGTGACCTGGACAACGGGTGACGTGTCATCGCCTGGAGCTGTAGCACCTTGTTTGTGTAACACAAGCACTGGGTCACGTGACCCAAAATGGCTTTCCATGCAACATTGGGGGGGATACTTCACCATATGGGGGTGACCTTCAGCTAGGGTGGGGGAAGCACATCCTCCCCATTCCTCTTCCACTACTCCCTGGTCTTCCTGACCTTGCAGCAATAAACAGTCGTACTGACCTCCCATTGCTCCTGAAGGAAAGGCCCTGCATTCGGCACTGGGGGAGTGACCTCGATGCCCGTGGCTCACCAGGTAACAGACGGTCTGCCCTCCAGGTGCTGTTACTGACCCATCATTTTTGCCAATGGCAGACCTTGCTGACACACTGAGTCATGGTCAGGTGTTAAATTCCAGCCCCGTGTCCCTGGATGACGGAAATGTCACCACAGCACTGACTCATCAGTCAAACGTTATTTTCTACTACCATTTTGGTTTTGTTTGCGTTGGTTATTGTCCAACATACACACATTTTGGACAAAATCCACTCAAAATGTAAGCCGCACCGTAAGTGGTTTCTGCAAAGTGCTTTAATGTCCAAGTCAAAGAGTAACATTGCAGACTGGAGAAATTTTCCAGTTTCTGTTAAAATGACATCACGTTTCACTGGCTCCACACAGCAGTTTATTTTGATGTTGAGCAGTATCTGCATGTCAGCTTTTGCGTGGGGGGAGAGGTGTAGGTGTGTCTAGGAGTTGGTAAGTCATGTGACAAGTCTGTTCATTCACCTGTGCCAATGGTGTAAAACGGTCATCTGCTTGACCTTCTGGCTCAGAAAAAATGGCCACCCTGGTGGCTGATCCCACTACCTTCTCAAGACTCAATACCTGCTCCCTTTTCTCTCTTTTTTCCCTCATTCTCATTTCAAAAAGGCAATTTTTTATTTTTCTTCATTGTTGCCATTTTATTAAACCCACGGATGCAGCTCCCTGACCCAAATAGCATCCGTCATACCCATCACATGGTTCTGTTTCCTGTCCCATCTGGACCGAGTCTCTCACTGCTCATTACAGTTTTTACAAAGCTGATGTTATAGCCGAGTCCATAGTTCAGCAGATCAGTAATGATAGTCATGGCGTTTCAGCCACTGGGTAGAAAAGTGATTTTGCCTTGTTTTGACGTATTACTATAGTTGTGGACTCAAGGTGCCTGAAAGAGAGTTACACCTTGAGAACGTCAGGAGGGTGATGACAAAATGGTGGAAGTGTCCTTCGTCACACACCGAGACACCGCAGTCGAACCAGTTAAATATTGGAAACGGAATGATTTTTTTTTTTTTAAGTGTGAGTCGAGCTGCTTTGCTACCCAAATGGTTTGGCGTACTATTCGAAAAACCCATGTGCTTAAAACTAGACCAAAAATCAAGAACAGAGATGCTTTTGTATGGCTTTATGGGTTTAGATAAGAATGCGGGGAAACGTGGAAACTTCAAGCAAGAGGATCCAAAAAAGATAAAACTGCAACTTGGAATATTTAGTTCATTGTTCCCCCCTTAAGTTACACTGACTCTTTTCATGTTTCATTTACTAGCTCTGGAGGGAATCACGCCTGAGACCTGTGAGGTTCCATGACCGTCTCGAAACGCTATATTGTTCTGCAGGTAGACATGGAGACGATGTCAAAATGTACAGTATTTTGGCACACTTTGGCTCTGCATGTGAGACTCAGGCAAAGAAACTAAATCTTACAGTCAACACCAAGCTTAGAAGCATCATTAGCAAAATGGCAAACCCCGAATCCTGCCTTGTAATTGGGCAGCACTCACTATACGCTGGCCACTCCATCTGCTAGTGACTTTTCTGCTAAAAAAGAAGAAAAAACAGGAAAAGGAAGGTTACATTTTCATTTTTTTTTACCTTCAAAAATGGTATTTTTTCACAAAAACCATCATAGGTACTGTCATTCCCAAATTGTCCTGTGCCGACACACAAACATGCATGTACACAGACCTGGGCTGCTGCTGGTGGGATGACTGACATGGTAAAATATGATTTCACCACCCAGAGTACACGAGGCTCAGGGGAGAGATCTCAGCAGGACTTGACTCTGAAATGAGGCCAAACAGATCTCCATTAAACAGAAGGCAAGGCCTGTGGAAGTCTGGGGACCTGTGTCAGATCTCTCAAGGTGGGGTGGAGCACGGGTCCGAGGTTTTGGATGACCTTCAGGGGATAGGTCACTCACTGCTGCCTGACTGGCATGTCAATAACTGAGGAGGGGAAGACACACGTCACTCAGCATTTTCATTGATTTCCCCGTAAAGCCATAAAGCTCTTTGAAGTTTTTGGACACCGTGGCCCCCCTTGCTGCCACACCTTCGGCTGTACCCCCCCCCCCCCATCCTCAGCTACACTGCAGAGCCTTCCCTGTCTAGATCTCTGGTTTTAACAGACAATATGAGACACAGTGATCTTGTCAAAGCATCAAAGAGATTTACTGGAAAAAGTCAAAGAATATACAAAAATTATGTAAAAAATATATGCCCTTGAATCCTTGAAACACCAGCTCCTCGACTCAAAAGAGTTGATGGCGGGTAAAGTGTTACGGGAGGTATAGTAGTTAAGGAACCAGGCTTAGAGCCAACACGTTTTAGGGTCCTTGTCCCCAGAGTGGCTCTGCTGTCCCTTGAGAAAGGCACTTAATGTCCAATGGCTTAATGGAAAGAACAGCGTGAAACCGTTTTGTATAACAGTGCAGCGTTTGTCGACATATGTTGAACAAATAGCTACTTCAGGTCAAGTAAAACAATAAAAAAAAATCTTCGGCATAAAATCTTGTAGAAAATTCATTGGAATGACGGTCTGGAAATAGTCATGTCTCATAAATATCCCAAAATAAGACAGCATTTATGAGACAGACACTCCAATCTAGATCATCATTGGCTGGCTATAGACATTGACATTTGATATTGACCGAACACCTGAGAGAAACATATGAAATTGGAGTGTTCTGTGTTTTTGTTATGACGATTTAATCATGGATAATCACCAATCATGATTCTCAAACTTCACCAAGTTTTTCATCAGCAATAATAAAATGGCAGAAAATAGAGTAAAATCTGTACTTCCTCACACCTCCAGCAATGGGAGCTGTAATCTGGTCCAGGCTCTGAGTGCATGTTAAGTTTGCACGTTTGTCCCATGTTCTCATGGGTTTCCGTCTAAGTGCTCTGCATCCCTATCACCATGCAATAACCAGAAACTTTAATCTCGGTTCTCCCATTTATGGTTGTGTGTGTGAGGTCCCTACAAAGTACCAGTATCTTGAAGAGGAAGTACCCTCCAGTGCTAATGTTTAGTGGAACAGGATTAAAATCAGCAAGGCCTTAAGTGGGAAAGAGGTTATTAAAATGGATGTGTGGAGCTCAGATAAAAACCGAATACATGTTAAAGAAAAATGAGGACCACTGAGGATTATGGTGCGGATGGAGGCTAGATTGACGCCACCCAAGGCTGGAATGTTTGCCACTGAGTGCTGCGGTCAGAGGGAACGTGCACGGGTGGAGTCCCCAGTCTGTTCGTGTTCAAAAAATTAACTGGGAACCGTCTGCAGTTTTGCACGGTTTATTAGCTCTCAGAAAGTGCTCATGAGGTTGTCCGTCGGGGACGGAACAGGAAATTGCAAAGTGGTTCTCCCAACAGGACGGTGCCTCAAGACTGGAAGTCGACTAGCGGTCACCTGCAGAAACAACATCCCGGCAAAGTGCACACAACTAAAACTGTGCAAAATGTGAAGTATAACCTACATAAAGTGTTTTGTGGACATCAGGAAAATTTGCAAAAAAAATAACAGAATCGCTAATTTTCCCCCCACAATCTACTTGTGGTGAGAGAGTTGGCTTGAGGTTGATTTCCGAGTCAAGATGGCTGCGGTCATTCGGAACAAAAATATTTAGTTGGAAAAAAATTACCGAAAATGTTAGAAAAAGTATTTTTTATGATCTGTTCTGCCATGTCCTGTCAGGGGGGCTATGTGGTTGTGAGTGCTGTTGGGAATGGCTGGAGCTGAAGGAATTCAGTCATTGTTGGCCCCTGTCTTGGGCGTCCTCTTGGCACTGGAGCACAAAAGGGGGCAGGATCCAAATTTCTGTCTTGGCGTAACCGCTACGGCACACTGCGGTGCAGCTGAGCTCGTTTGAGCCCAGCGAGACTCTGGAGGGCTTCTCTTATCCTGTCCCCGTCCTCCTCCGCACCACTCGAATGGTCTAAATCCCCCCGATGACCTTCGACCCCTTGACTACACAGAGGGTAGCCTTTTCTGCTTCTGAGAAAACGTTTTGACCGATTTGACGTCTTCCAAAAAGTTTATGGGCAGTCGTATTTAATGACGCGGGTGCAGATGTGTTTAGATCAGGATTAAAACGTGGGGATTTAAGGAATTCCTCTTAGAATTTGCAGTAAAAAATTTGGCCAACAGTTCTAAAACAGGCAAGTTATAAACGAACATGTTTTGGAGTAAATGAACAAGAGCAAATATGGTATTATAACAGAAGAACATCTGTAAAACATTTTACAGAAGACTTGTATGAGTGTTAATCTGCATATCTCTCAAACTGTATTAGGCTCCTGAGAAGTGTTTACCTTGTGATTGACACAATGTTTGTTGTGTTCAAATAAAACACTCCTGGTATCTCTAGTCACGCACTTTGAATTTCAATGGTCAAATATGAATGGTTGTAGCAGCTACAGTAGCTTGTCTTTCATTGGTTCATATGAGCACCAGGTTGACAGGCCTTTACAGTCCCACTCACTGCATTGCAGTGATTTACCTTCAATACAGTTCAATTTACAATTTATTTATTACCTTCAATTTACAGTTCAGTTCAGGGGAGTCTGCGTCTGAACAGCCCTGATTTGTTGGAGGGGACAGGAAGTGGTCACCCATGTGCATGGTTTACTGTAGCAACCACTCCCGCAGGGAAGAATTTACAACACTGCCATTATCTGGTGGTTATCCCTCTTCACACACGGCATAGTGTGGTGCTGCTGAGAAGGATGCATAGGAGGCTCAGTTTGAGACTGAACCAGTGGACCAGAACCCTGAGAGCTAACTGGCTAAAGGGCTGAAGCCATAGGCATAGATTTGGGAAGCTGAAAATATCCCTACCGACTGTTAAACATTTAATTGAAGCCAACTTTCATAATTGTTTTTTTTCCCAACCAAATTTCAAGCCAAACCTACACCCCTGGAGCAGGCCCAGACAAAGAGGATCTCCCATAATCCAGAAGTCCCTTTAGTGATTCATAACCTCTCCCGCTGTCGTCCTCTCCGCTGATCTGGGTGTCACGCCGAACACTCAACAGGGAAATTCTGAGCCAGCCAGGGCGTTCAAAATACATTCTTTGAAGCGGGCTGAAAGGTAACGTTTGAAACATGCATGTCGTGTGTTTGAAACTCAACGTGGAAACCGTTCCTCAACCCATAGAGGGCCTTTCAGCTTCCTCAGCCAAGACAGACACGCGTATCATTCACGGATGTCTTCAAATGTCCGCTCACAAACAATTCCTCACGGCTCCCCAAACAGTTCGTTTTCCATCTGCTTTTCCTTCCCTGGAATAGTGCCACTGCTTCCCTGGAAATGTTTCCAAAAGTTATTTTATGGTATGTTTTGTGGAGAGGTTAAACTTTTACAAAAGACCAAAGATGTTTTCCAAACCTGAAACTGTGATGAGGGTTAACGCTATATTTCGATGCTTGGAAAAGGAAAAAGAAAAAATGATGTTGCAGTATTTCCCCAAATTTAACGTTATTGGATGAGGTTAATCTAACAGTGGCCAATGATATTATAGAGACAGAGATCATGCTTTGCTCACTGAGCAGTTGGGCCTTCAGAAAATAGATGGAAAGTTGCCAGGAGGTCTCAGAGGATGATTAAGTGCCATTCATGATTGAGGTGCGCGGCCTAAATTGCCACATAAATGTGTGTAAAGGTACAATATGTTACACCCTCGTGGTAAGAGCATTAGCTGAGCAAACTCTGACAAATGTGGTTTGTGTGGCATGAGGGAGCGACTGTCTTGGGATAGGGTGGGGTGGGACCATTCCTGCGACGGGGGGGGGTTCTGCCAGTATTCACAGCCCAGAACTCACTGACGTTGGGGACAGGAAGACGGGGATCAGGAACAGGGCAATTAGAGACCCACAGAGGACACTTATCCTGGCCAAGTGTGTTTGGGTTACAGATATCTAACTCAGAACAGAAAACGTCCATTAAATATGCTGGTTCCTGAGCTTATCTGCCTGCGTATATTCAACACGGCATCATGCACGACTCTTTGGGATGGTCCCAACTACACGCCATATCACAGGCAAAAAGTGAACTGCAGTTATAGAAGAAGTGTCACATGTGGTCTATGGAAATCTGGGAGATGGTTTACCTGCTTCTGTTGCCAGACCTCTCCATCTGAACTTAAATGCATCTGCCAGATTGTAACCCCCCCACACACAAAAAAAGAAAAAAACAGATAGCGACACCAAACAGAACACATAGCGATAGTACCTACAACACAGAGAATTAATTAATATTTGAACCTTGCTGAGTCACATTCAATTCTGGTCTCTTTCAAATGCAACTGGGACCAGTCTGCTTAAATGCAGAGAAGTGTCTCAGCTTAATACAGCTGCCTCTGACAGTTATTTCTATGCCAATTAATTCATGAGTGACCTGCCAGGGAGGTTTGGAAAAAGCTACCAAATATAATGTGACATTCCAGTCTTGATTTAAAGCCAGGAAGCTGAGGTACAGAAAGCACTCTTGTTAGGCTATGCTTTAGTTACTTTTGGTGTATCGCTAAGGTAACGGTATCCAAAGCAACCTACAGTTTTACCTATACATACACTGGGATACAAAGCGATTACCTTAAATGCTTCTTTCAAGGGTACAACAGCAGTGTTCCTTTGAATGACTTTAATACTAGTCACCACATTCAACTATGTTACTGTGACTTAGGTTACAGTAGTCATGTGGAATCTGGTCGAGTTACAATCACCCCAGTATCTATAAAGCCGTCAAAATGAACCTTCTCTTTATGTAATCAAATAAAGTGTGCTAAGGTCAAATTTAAAAAGAAGAAGGAAGCCAATAAGATAAACAGTGTATTTAAACAGCATAACGACAAAGCTGATTACACATCAGTGGGGCATAAGGATCGTTTGAATCACGTGCTTTTAACACAAACACACACATGCACACGCACCTGGAGACGGCCATAAACATACACACATACAGACGCAAACATTCATAATATCATATATCATAATGTCACAAGTATACACACCCACAGGAATGAGAGCACAAGCATATCCACTGGCACGCATCTAAACAACAAAACAGATACACACATACAGACTGACAAATACCTGCAGTTCACCTTTACCCGGCACACTGGAGCCCACCTGCATGCTTCGAACGCACCGCGACTCTCACGCAAAGTCACCGTCTACCGTTACACTTCCTTCTGTGATGAATGATTCGGGCTGGATTTAGATTAACCCCGTCTGATTTAGGTGCTTTTGTGTTTAAACTAACTTTAGTCATTTCCCCCTCTCTCAGATGGTTTTACATGAGATAATTAAAACATCTTGGAGTTCACACAAAGAGACAGCTGTTTGCTGACTCCTTCGATTCTGGTTCCCGTTTGCAGTACCAAGTCTAACAAGGAAGGGCAGACCCTAGTCTGACACATGATACGTAATGTAAATCCGCTAAAGTGCTCTCCACATCATTTCTTCTAACCCTTAATTTAGAGCAGAGGACCGAAGCATGGATGTCGGCAGAAGAATGGTCCCGGTTGATTTTTGCAGTTTAGGACACATTGCCTGCTTTGTTTCATTTATTTCACGTTTGATTGCATGACCAGCTGTGTGCTCGTTGGCTTTCACTGTGGATGCCATTCGGACTCTCGGTCGTACTCTGACTGTCGGACGAACAAACACACACAGGAATACACACGCATACCGCCACGCCATCTTAAATCTACTGTACACAGACATGCATTTTATTATCTTTGTTATTCAACCATAAATTTGCTGACGTGATGAATCAAGAATGCTTCTTGTTAACTACTTTAGATGAGCATGGAAAATCACCTAAATGGAGGTGTTATCACTGACCGTGGACCAAGCCTCCAATACACAAGTAGTTTTGAGGAATGTTTAACCCCTGCACCACAGGTATGTTATATACCTGCCTGTTTGTGACTTCTTTCAAAAAATACCACCCTCCACCTCCCCCAGTCCCCAGCTGAACACCAGCTGTGGTGAATGCAAAGATGAACACTGTGCACAACTGTGGGGGCGGGCGGGGGGCTGGTGAAACAATGCTATTTCTTCGTTGAGTGTTATGGCTTATGCAAATAAAACACAGATTTCCATTCCATTCCATATATGGTCCTTCCAATTTGTATTTTCATATTTTTATGAATGCATCTTTGAAATGTATTTTGTTTTAATAGAAATTTGTATTTATATATTTCTAAGAATACATCTTTAAAATGTCTATTTCATTTGTGAGCACTAGATATTGTGTTATGATCTGGTCTAAATAAATAAGGATACTATTCTTCATTCTAAGTAATACTATTTATTAAAATATTGCCGTTATTGTCACACTGCTATTGTGACCCCTATAAGTACTTCAAGTGCAGGGTGAAATTTTCAGTTTTGAGCTAAATCTGAGGGAAGAGCTGGAAATAACAAATTGAAGACAGAGCCCCAAATACAAATTGCTCGAAACAGTTATTTAAATAGCACCATATACATCTTGACAGCCCTTGTTAAAAGAGCTGCTTGTGAAGCATAGCTCTTTACAGTTACAATAGTAGCGGTCTGATGAAAATTCAAAATTGGGCCCCCAGCATAAACATCAATAACGGCCTTGGTCTTCCTCTTCCTCTTCTTCACAGCTGTAATGTTACTGTGGTACGATGTCCTCTCCTTGCTGCGAGGAGCGCTCCTCGGTATGCGGGCAGCCCCCCGGCCACAAACTTCCAGCCAATCAGAGGGCGCCGCCGCTCTCTATGTAGCAGGAACAATATGGAAGTAGAACCTGGGCTGGGGAGCTGAAAAGAATAACCCTCACTGGCCGCATATAAAACAAAAAAAAAAAAAAAAAAAAAAAATAAGCAACCCACTCTCGTTTTCTTTTAAAGTGTCATCCACTGTCACGATAGGACCGTCTTTAAAGTTATGACAATGCTGGGTATGTACGTGCCAGACAGGTTCGCTCTGAAATCCTCTAAGGTCCAAGATGGAATCGGGCTTTACACCGCCAGACGGGTGAAAAAGGTTTGTTTGGGCTCGGCAGCTTTAAAGGAAACTCAGACGTACGAGCCAAAAGACCGGAGGAGTTACGCAGACAGCGAAACGGGGCTTTTTTCCGGTGGTCCGTGCGGGGAGCCGCGCGACTTTGCGGGATACTGGGCGCGCGGCTGCGTTCGCGGAACAGAAGTGCCACGTATGACGGATGCCTGCCTGCCTGCCCGCCCGCCTGCCTGCCTGCCTTCTCACCGCCAAGCGCGATGCCCCGGTCGGACCACTTTCGCTTTTGTGCTCCCTTGTCACAAAAGCGCTTCTTCTCCACTTTCTGTTTGCGCGGTGAAGTTTGGCAGCAAATGCGATAGGCTGCGAGTAAACGGCGGCTCTTCTGCGCAGCTGACATTCCGATATGAGGCTGTTAACTGCTGCGGTACAATGCATATCAGTAGTGCAAAACTGACCCTTGAAATACACACACACACACACACACACACACACACACACACACACACACACACACACACACACACGTGTGTATATATATATATATATATATATATATATACAAACTATATATATATATATATTCATTAATAGTACTGAATCTATTGTATGTAGGGGCATTTTCTGTCAGTCACAGCTGTGATTTGCAAATTAGATCCGTTTATGAGGTTGTGATGCTCCAGGATGTGTTTGTGGAGCTGCTCTGGGGTCACTTATATGGAAGGGCTCCAGACCTTCTTTGTGTTGGTGACCTTTTCAGGGGGAGAAGTTTGGACCCTTCGCAGGGGAGAAGAAAATGGCCAGCGAGCTGGATGACAGCATGGACACACGCCTCATGTGGGAGGTACGTGGGCGTGTAGGGGTGACACAGGTGTACCGAAGCACTTTCACCGATAAAACAGCAAAATGATGGTTTCTTATGTGCCGTTCTGTATGGTGGTTAATGAATTACATTACGTTTATGATTATTGGAGACATAGGTTTTGTTGGATTCACTAATGTATAGTTTGGGGTAGTGGACTCCCTGTCTCTGCAGCCCCACCCCTCCTTGGTTGTGGGTTCAAATACCAGTTCTTACACTATGTGGAGCATGTATGGTCTTCCTTTTTTGGGGGGGGGGCGTTGTCCAACATCAAGGATAAGTGGAGTCTCCAAATTGCCCATATTTCTGTGAGGTAGTCAATTTATTGTATGACTTGCCTCACCCACTTCTGCCAGTAAGCAACTCCTGGTGACACTGTGGTGGGACAACAAAACCTTCACCATTCAAGACCAGGGCTGCATAATATTCACCCTCAAGTAATGATTTTCATATCTTTATTGTATCTGCACCTGTGTGGATCCCCCTTAGGGGGGTTATGGGGCTTTCACAGGTATGCTGCGTTAATTTTAAAGTCAAGGGGAAAATTACAGTGGTCCTGCTATGACAGAGACGACTGATTGGTTGACATCATATCATTTTCTGTTGGCTGTGGAAATACTGTAAAATGGTACAGTAGCAGTAATAACAGGCTTGGCAAACAGCTGAGGAGAAGCCAAAAGCAGGTTCTGCATTTGAGAACGAAGCAGTCAGGCCAACACCTCGTCTCTCTGCAATCCCTTGGCGACCCCCTATGTCACTATGGGCTCCTTTGGGTGCTGAGAGGGTGACCACGGGCATCACTGACTTTCCATGTATCACAGACTAGACTGTCGGTGCTGTGGAATGGCACGGGTTCGAGTTCATTGGGGTTGCCAGAGGGGATATATGTTGCCTGACGCTACAGATTTAAGTGAATAATAGACGTGCGTTTTCCGCACATCGAAGGTTAATCAGCTCTTCACCGGCTTGGATGCAGTGCCAGCACTGTTTCTGGGAAGTTCCCTAGTAATAATTCCAGATCACACGTTTTTTGCGAGTCGTGTCTTAGAAGTTGCACTACTGGAATTACTAGTTTCTTCCCTTGTGTCGCAGTTTAAGCGACACGCATGTTTTCACGTGTGTCGGATATAAGCGGGAAGAGTGTCGCAGTTACTCCGACGGGGGCGTGGATCTCTGAGTGAAAAGTCTTTTCCCCCGCTCCGTAGGTGAGAGGCAGCAAGGGCGACGTCCTCTACGTTCTGGACGCAAGCAACCCGCGTTACGCCAACTGGCTACGCTTCGTCCATCAGGCGCCATCTCAGGAGCAGAAGAACCTGGCGGCCATTCAGGTGAGCGTCTTGCCATTGGAACGAGCGTGTCTGACCCTATCTCCAAGGAGCTGCTGGGGATGCCTGCCGACACATCTTAACACCATCTTCGCTATTGGTCCGGCTTGGATAAAGAGAGCGATGGAGATGGGAAGAGAGAGGAAGAGAGAATGTGAGAAAGTGAGAGAGAGAGCGAGAGACACCTGGCAGAGTTTTGTTTAGTCTGTGCTGGTGTCGGTCTCCCACCATCGTGCTGTGTCCAGCACACGCAGCGGTGCCTGTGAGAGCGATATTCTCGTGGTCTACCTGGGGTATCGGGTATCACGTGGCCCTTGGCCACACCCCAACACCCCAGTGATTGCACCTTTTTAAAAAAAAAATCAAAGAGAAAAAAATGAAAAGGGCACAGCTGGGACCCAACAAGCAGAAAGTGTTCGGCTGTCTCCATGGAAACTACCTCTGTTCCGCATGTTTCACACCTGGGGAACCCCACTTTATGGCAGCAAGATGCCCACGTGGGGTTTTTTCCCGTGTCGGTCAGTTGCCTGTGAAACAAAATAAAAAACACAGATTTGCATTTTATCTTGCCTGTGTCCCATCCGATGCTGGGCTCAGGATGTTCCGGGTGCTGGGCTTTGTCGGCCCGTGACGTTTATAATGAGCCCTTTTCCGGTAACACATCTAATCCCCCCAAGCCGTATCAGTGCTTTAATTTCATTAGCATGTGACCTTTTCAAGGTATGGAGGTTCACTGACCACATATTGAAGACCTCTGGTTTGACCTTTCACCTTAATCAAACTGGACCTGGCCAGCATCTCACCATAATGATTATGACCTTTTCCAGGTATGATGGAAGATAGCAGGAATTTGTGAACCTGGAACCTTTTCTGTGCTGCCATTGATATGGAATTTCACCCTTTTATGGGTTATCCCACATTGTATTCAGATCTGGGAATATTTCCTATACATTGTTAGCCTCTTTTTAAAAAATGATCAGTATTTTATCTCTAGTTTATCTGTTCCCATTGGCCCCTCATGGCATTGTGACAGTGGAATAGCCCCAATCATTGTCACATGAGAGGCACGGGGGGTGGGTGGGGGTTTAGCTAACAAGAGTCTTGGAAGCGATGGGATGAACACATTGAAAGTGCTGCCTCCATGTTTTGAGAGTGTAGATTATCTGTGGGGGACGGTGTAGAGGCTTTGTCACAGACTCACTCGGCCCCTCGGCATTATGGGATTACCACTATGACCTGCGCACCCTCTTCGGGTGGGGTGGGAAGAAGGGGGTTGAAGGAACCCTTGTAAGCAACTTTGCCCCCAAGAAAGGCTGTCTCTGCGAGGCTGCAGGGAGATCCGGCACCGTTGAACGTTGTGCTGCTGGGGGTCTGGTAGGATTAGAGTCTCAGTCCACAGAGGGCTTGTGTGTCTGGGGATTAAGCCGTGATGTCGCTGTGATGGGGACAGAGCCACCGCCCTTCCCTAGACCCCCCCAGCTGCCCCCTTCATACAGATCAGAGTTCTTACGGTTTCGAAATGTCAAGCCATAATCCTATGAACCGTACATGACCATTAAGCAGACAGTTCTTTCACATGTTGTTTCCTGTTTGCTGTAATGCTTTCGTATTTGTAAGAAAAACATGCATTTTTTATGATTTATTTAAAAACGTGCATAAGCATTTAGACCAGGGGTTGCCAACAGCATCTCAAGTGTGCTTTAAATCATGTTTCCTTTGTGTGATCAAAATTAAATTATCTTCGTTCTTAATTTAAACAATCAAGCTTCTGTGTAATAATTGAGTCGTACATAACAACTGTGATAATTGCTACTTTGCTTTAGTGCGGTTAGAATAGTGTGCCTGCACTTCAGGCAGAGCTAGTTCATTAAGAAATGGAACACTTCGAAAAGCAGCATCATGCCGTGAACCATGGTACAGACACTGGTCTGGCGACTTCTGTTCTTTTGTTCCCAGTAGGGGAGGGGCTACCCTATCATTTGGTATAAATATTGCACAATAGGAATGTTGTTTTGAGAAATTGATTGCAGTGATTGGAGACGGGGTTACCTGTGTCATCGAGATGCAAAATCTCTCTGGTGTTTTACAGAGAGTAAAATTCACTGTCTGATGCCTGGTACAAGTGAGATAACTCTCATCAGGAGACACGCTATGTTTTTTGAATGGCTCTTGTGGTAAAGTTAAATTTGGATACTTTGGTGGACATTGGAGGATAAGCGTGTGTATTCACCTGTAACAGGTAACGGTATAAAGTAAATTTTGTTTTGTGGTTAGGGAGAACTTCTGGGTGTTACATGGTGGTTGAGTTAGAGAACAAGCTGCATATTTGTATGTTATTCTGTTGGACCTCCATTGATTCACGAGGGCTCTGAGTAAATCTGCATCTTCCTGCCTCTAAGGATTGTTGAGTCCTGTGGATCTGTTCACTCTTATGTAGAACCGAGTTTCTCATATCAGGTTAAAAAAATTCATGAGCAGTTTAATCTGACTATACCCATGACTGTGACATCTTGCTCATAGTAACTCCCAGCCAAAATGTCACCATAGATATAAAGATGACTGTAACTGTGATCAAAACACCGACTATAAGCTGTGGAGTAAGCACGGTCATTCGCCAAGTTCCTCTGCAATGCATCCTGGGAAATGACACCTGGCAGCCTGCAGGAAGCCAACATGCCCCCATGGGTGGTTATACCTCCCAGTTACATTTTGTTATTGCGAACGATGATAGTGATGATGATGATGGTGATTTTTATTATTTTTGATGATGCTGGTGATGATATTGACCTTTATTATTGTCCAGGATGATGATGATGTAATCTATATATTATCATTCGTGGCAGGCATGCATGAAGTTCTGACTAAGTCTGAAGGCAGTTTGTTGTAAGTCTGTGAGAGTTGCACTAATCACGTCTCAGACACTGTTCTGCCGAAATGTGATTTACAGGCTGGGCGTTCTGACGGACCATTTGCTGTCTCCGTAATTCCAAGCTTTTCATTTAGACAGCTTTTTAGCAGAGCTGTGCCGAGCTGCTTTCACGCTGACACCGATTAAGTGCTTCAGCTTGTGTGTTTAGACACCGGAGCTTTCAGATGAGAAATCGCCCCACTGAAGGAACATTTCTCTCCCGGTTTGAAATGCTTTCCTCTGGCTAAAAATTACAGTTATCAAAATAATAATTGGATGGGGGAAAGAAAATTAAAAAAAAAAACTGTTAAAAGCGTTGAAGCGTGGTCTTGAGCAGGTTGTCAGGAAACAAACATGTCCTGGATGGAAAGGCTTGCTTGGAGGCCAAAACGTTAAAAGAAAGAACAAAACACATTGCAAGACGTCTCTCAACGGGGATGGTGGACCATGCACTTGTGGAAGCATAGTTTGGCACAGCTTTTTGAATGGACACATGCCAGCTTTCACAGTCCAATGAAACAAAAGGCAGGAAGATTAATACATACCAGCATGGACTGACAGAGAACCACTGAAACTGACGGAGAACCACTGGGACTGACAGAAACCCACCGGGACTGACAGAAACCCATTGGGAATGCTTGTAGCGGGTGTTGGTTTGAGGGCAGAAAAATACTGACATTTGTGGAGCACATGATTTATACCCAGACATAATGCAGAGTATTTAAAACAACAGAAAGATGATTTATTTTAATGACTTTCATTAATCATTTTTATGTTTAATGTGAGTGCAGTCTCCCTGAGATTGATATGAAAAAGTTCAGTGATAATAAAGTCAACTCAACAGATCTTTTTGGTGACATTTGCAACTCTGGTACATGGTACTTATATATTTTGATATTTAATCTCTACCTTAGGATGGAGAGAATATCTTTTACTTGGCTGTGGATGATATTGAAACGGACACAGAGCTTCTGATTGGCTATCTGGATAGCGACATGGAGGAGGAAGAGGAGGAGGAAGAAGAGGAAGTCATGAAAGATGAGGATGAGATCAGCAGGGAGGTCAAGCACCTAGCTGAAACAGGTAGAGTGTTAACAAACTCAAGGTTTCCTCGGGAGTGTGTGTGTGTGTGTGTGTGTGTGTGTGTGTGTGTGTGTGTGTGTGGTAAACAGCCTGTCCTCGGCCCCCAGACGTGGTGATTAAAAAGGAGGACCACCCGTGCCTGCTGTGTGAAAGCAGCTTTCCCAGTGAGGAAGTCCTAGCTGCCCACCTGCAGAGCCTTCACCAGCGACCCTGCAGTGACGACAAGGAGTTCAAGTGCCGCAGCTGCGGCAAGAGGTTTCCCGTCAAGCAGGCCCTTCAGCGCCAGTAAGTTTCCTCTGCCTCCCTGTGTATGTACCTGTATATGCCTGACTGTATACACCTGCATGTACCCATATATGCTTGAATGTATATGCCTGTATGTACCTGTATATACCTGAATATAAACACCTGTATGTACCTGTATATACCTGAATGGATACACTGGTATGTACCTGTATATATCTGGAATGAATATACCAGTATGTACCTGAATATACATGAATACACGTACCTGTAGGTACCTATACATATGCCTGAATGGATACACCTGCATGTGCTTGTACATACCTGACCATATTAACCTGTATGTACCAGTACATATCCAATGGTATTCAGCTGCATGTATCTGCAAATACCTGACTATACACCTATAAGTACCTGTAAAAACCTGACTATGTTTACCTGTGTGTACCTGTATATATCTGAATGTATACACCTATGTGTACCTGACAGTGTACACTTTGTACCTTGACATACCTAACTGTATACACCTGCATGTATACACTACACATCTACATGGGCTGTGCTGTATTGTATTGTTCATTATAATACTGGCATACATTTTAATGCTATATAAATTTGCCATATCATGAAATTGCAATGCTGTGACGTGTTGCAGCACAACATATAATAGCAACTAAAAACAGCCTGACTGCAAGGGCAAGTAGTTTGTCATCTTCTGAGGAAATCGTGTATAAAAAAGAAACAACTTCTGTCATGTGGAAGTGGTTTGGCTACAAGAGATTAGACTTACAACTCCATCCATCCATCTTCTAAACCACTTATCCGTAAGGGTCGTGGGGAAGCTGGAGCCAAACCCAGCCGACTTTGGGCGAAAGGCAGGGTACACCCTGGGCAGGTCGCCAATCCACTGCAGAGACTTACGACTGACGCCTATAATTTGTAAACAATGCAAAAAGAACAAAAATATTGTGTCGTGGTTGAGGCCGGGAGTGGGCGGTGCTACTTCCGGCATGCACTCCCAGCATGCACTGGGGTTGTCAATAGTTGTATTGTGTCTCTTTTTATTGCCATTACTGTTAAAATCCTCTTAGTTTAAATGTAGTTGTGGGTTAGAGGGGCTAGTCTAATGAGCCTGTTTAGTTGTGTAAATCCTCCACTGTGTGTAATGCGTCAACCCTGATTGTGTGCCATGTTGAGAGTCTCCCCTTACCTTGTGTTCATGTTGTTGGGTGTGTTGGTTTTGTTAACCACGATTGCTGGCTGTAGTAAACGCAATGTATTATGTGATCTACAGTAGGTTTCAGGCTGGTGCTTTGCCTGCTCAGCATCACATTTTTGGAGAGAGCTGTTAATACAGCAGGCAGGTTTTAGCACCTAAGGCTGAAGCTCCTGCTACAGTATGAGGAGAGTCAGAGGCTGCATGTCGGTGAGAACTAACCAATTGATGAATGCACAAGTGAAGCAGATCAGTGACTCACCTTAGCGTAGCTGGATCATTTGCAAGCTGCATTGAGTATGACTGAAAAAAAAAACAAACATGTTTCATATTGTCTTGAATATTCTTATTATTTAAAAGCCATATTGGACAGCCCTAACCTGACAGTATTTGTGTATACCATAGTGTAAACACCTGTATGGGCCATCATATATCTGTCAGTCTATATCAGTTTTTACTTCAGTGTATATGTAAACCTGGGTATATACACCTGCATACCTGAGTTTATGTATCTGTATATACAAATGTACATAACAAAGTGTATATCCGTCTATATACCAGTATGCACCTGTGTATTTGCCAGTTGATGGATGTCATTGCATATACCGGTATATAACAGTATGTATGCATGTTTATATGTGTGTATTCATATTGCAGCTGTACATGCTTCAGTGTGTTCATGCCTCCTGTGTCTTCCAGCGTCCTGCACTGCTCTGAGAGCCTAGAGTCTGCTGGAGACAGGACCCAGGCTCACCAATGTGCTTTATGCCAGGGCACGTTCGGTTCTGAGTCCAGGTACGACTGCCTCTCCTTCCTGCCTCACTAGATCCTACAGAATTCAATGTCACTTCCATACCCATGTGTGTTAGTTTACAGCAGCCTGCCTGTGGGCTGGCCTTCCCCCGCAGCTTTGAGCAGCACAGGGAGGCCTGTAAAGGAGACGCCAGGTTCATCTGTAAGGCAGAGAGTTGTGGGAAGAGGTTCAAGAGCAAAGAGTCTCTGAAGAAGCATAAAGGGAACGTTCATGCAGGTGGGTGTAGCATGTTCACACAGGTGGGAGTGGCATTTTTCTGCACTGGTGGGCATGGCATGTTCACACAGGTGGGAGTGGCATTTTCCCTCACTGCTGGGTGTGGCATGTTCACACAGGTGGGAGTGGCATTTTCCCTCACTGGTGGGCGTGGCATGTTCACACAGGTGGGAGTGGCATTTTCTTTCACTGGTGGGCGTGGCATGTTCACACAGGTGGGAGTGGCATTTTCTTTCACTGGTGTGTGTGGCGTGTTCACACAGGTGGGAGTGGCATTTGCCCTCACTGGTGGGCGTGGCATGTTCATACAGGTGGGAGTGGCATTTTCCCTCACTGGTGGGGGCGTGGCATGTTCATACAGGTGGGAGTGGCATTTTCCCTCACTGGTGGGTGTGACACGTTCACACAGGTATAGGTGTGGTTGATCCCGTGCTTCTCTGCTGGTGCACACCACATCTGGATTGGTGACTGAGCTGCTGAATGAATGCTGTCTGAGAGTCAGCAGCATCTTGTTGTTTTACTCTTCTTGGTTTTGTCAATCAGCAGCACATCACCTAGAAATGTTCACTCACTGTAAAAACACTTAACCTGCTCATTATTTGTTTTATGAAATCCTAGCTGGTATGAAAATAAAACATTACTAAAGACTCATCAGCCAGCCGCAGGGAAACAAGTAAATGTAACGTCCAGGCCTAATTCTTATTTTGAGTTCCCTGCATGAATATCAGTACAGTGACTCTCCACCTTGAGTATTGCAGCACATTGACCCTCCCCACCTTGAATATCAACATAGTAGCTCTCTCCACCTTGAATATCAGCACAGTGACTCTCCACCTTGAGTATCACAGGTCATTGACTCAGCCCACCTTGAGTATCAGTACAATGACTCTCCACCTTGAGTATCACAGCACAGTCACTCTCTTCAGCTTTCTTCTTTTGTGCTGCCACTCAGTCGGCCCATGTGCCTCCACACTGCTTGGTTTGTGTGTGCGTCCCTGGGTGGGTTGCCCATCCACAGCGTTGTCCCACCTCGCTCCTGAAGCTGGCCAGAACATCCTCCAGCTCACTGCTGCCCCCAGAGGACAGATCGAATGAATGGTAAAAAGTAAGCCGGTCACCAGCTGGTTCACGTGCAGGCGGTGTTCTGTTTTCATTGTTTTAGTTGCATTTTCCCAAAAGCTGCAAGTCATTCCATAAATGGGAGAAAAGCAGGAATCTTTTGATGTGTATCTGTTTGGAGGGCAGTAAGGCTTATTTTAACTGGGCCTGGGGTAAATTTAATAACTTTGTATCATTACAAACAGTAGTGGCTTCTGACCTTAATTAATTAAACTGCCACTCTGTAATTAGTGCAGTTGAGATTAGGCCCCCCTCTCTAATTACCTACTTCTTATAATTGCCGTTTTACAGTCAGATCCTTTCCTTGTTATTTTGGTGTATCACAGAGTAATAATTAAGTCTTTGGCTGGATTGTCTGTCTGGTCCTCCACGCCTTGTCTCTTTCATCCTCACGGCTGCGCGGGAGTGACAGCGGGGGCGTGAACATACTTACGACAGCCAATCGCAGGCCTGCGGAATGATAGGCCGCGCATCTACAATCGGCGACCTCACGGACCTCGTTCTGTCAGTCCCCAGTGAACCGACCATGTCGTTTGTTACCCGTAAACCCGTAACTTAATTACGTGTGCTGTCTTATACCTAGCGATAGATTGATTTTCTTGTGGAGCACTCACAGTTGCTCTCTTCATTTAATTAGTCGCCTGTGATTTAATTACTTGTAGAATATACACGCTACATCAGGTTATTGATGAATTGATGAAGAAATATATATTTTTTTTTCCCCACTGTGGTTTATTTTATCGGCCACCCAGATTAGTCACTCGCACGCATACAGGCACAGGCGCGGTTGGCACACAAAGGCTCAGGACCCCATAGCAGGCACCTGAATACACATGGGCTCAGCCCCACCTGAACCCCGCATGCCTTGATCGGCTTGATAGCGGACTGCGCGCTGGTTCAGCCGCACCCCATTACTGCCAGCTGGCGGAGATGGTGGGGGACTGGACGCCAAACAAAGGCAAAATCCACACCAAGCGGTCCTTTCTGACGAAATGGTCCGAGTGAGTCGCCGTCAGTGCGTGGCATTTACCGAAAAGCACCAGGGGCTAACTTCTTTATCGAGGCTCTGGGTGGTTATTGACACACCTCATTTGACGTTCATTCGTGGGCTGTGTGGCCTCTGCCAGGCAATCACTGCCCATTAACTAACTGAACAGTGAGATGCAGATGTCTCGCCCCGTTCTCACCAAGGTTTCCTACATCTCAGCGGGCTTCACGAACTCCCCATTGTAAACGGCTAAATCACCCCCCCAGGCCCATGCCACGCAGGGCCTCGTCTGTAGGCACAGCAGCAATATTGGAGGAAAACATGCGTGTGGTTACTGGAATAACAGACAGATTACTGAGAAAGAGGCTGTTTCTGTTTGTTTGTCGTTTAACATGAAGGCTGAACGGAGGGAGCTACTTTTCTGTTGGCCATAGATTGTGCCACGTACATGTGTGGGTGTGTGTGCTCATGTGTGTCCTGACCCTCATCCATCCATCACACCCTAATGTTCCTGGCCACACCCTGCGCACTTCTTACCTGTCACAATGCTGTTAGATCCACCCATTTCAATCCCCACCCTGCAAGCTGCTGTGTCTTTGTCCCGATACACCCACATTCAAAACGACGATTAAAGTCCTGTGTGTCTGCTTGTGTGTTTGTGTTTATGGTTAGGTGGCAGTTGCCAATAATTTTTTTTCCAAAAAAATATTGCCTGAGGGGTAAAAAAGCATTTGGCATTGACTTGAGTAGGAGGTCTGTCACTTTCTAATCAGGTTACAGATGAAGAAGGATAAGAAATCAGATCGTCATGGCCGTTGACCTCTGACGTTGGTCAGGGGTTAGGGTGGGGGAGGGGTGAAGATCGGTACTCATACCAGTTCCGATTCTTTTCTAGGCTTTCATCCTGTCTTCTGCAAAGCCCCAAAATATCACCGTATGTTTAAGGTTATAGATTATTATTTATAGTTCCATTAAAATTGAATCATATATTGCATTTGTGGCTTGTTTTCCCTAATGCAGCTAAAAGGTTTTTTTGTTTTTGTCTAACGAGAGTTTGTTTGTGTTGGGTCGAGCAGAAGGAAACGCAGCTTGCTCTGTGACGAGTCTCGCCCAAGAAAGCTCTGAAGGACAGCCAGGCTTTCAGAAGGCCAGCTTTTAAAAGGCCAAGGTTTAATTTTTTGGCTGAAAGATGGTGTGAAAGGGGCCTCATGAGCCAACCAGAGTCTTCACGCGCTCATCCTGTCTACTTTGTAGAGTGGATGGAGTAGGTCTCTGCCAGCTAGTGGAACAGTCTTGTCTGCGTTGTGGAGTTTGTGGTGTTGGACTATTTCCACTGTCTGAACTGGTTATTGAAGGTTATTCACATGATCGGTGGACTTCCTCTCTGCACCCCACCAGTGCCTTTCCAGGAAATCACACCCTTGAAACTGATTGTCTGTCAATCCTGGCACTCACACTCCGTATGCTAACCTAGCTTCACGGCAAGTACATCAGGAAGCTACTGGGTCTTGATGTTGTCACTCACGCACAGTCACCTCCTCCTCTTTTCCAGGAAGTGCTCGTAGAAAGCTGATGTGCTCCATCTGCAACAAGAAGTGTTCTTCGTCGGTCAACCTGCAGGAGCACCGAAAGGTTGAGGTTCTCTCAGTTCTCAATGCTCTTTCTGTCTCTGCTCTGTCCATACTGTGAGAATGGGAGAGGAATCGGGGGTACCTGTACCTGCTCATTATTAATTAACACAAGCTTGTGTATGCACATTTGATCAAAGCCAGTTGGATGGACCCCTGAAAAGGAGCAGGTCACATTGTCAGATTATTAGGCAGCCAGCTCACAGCAGCGGAGGTGGGGCTTCATAGCCGATAGCGCTGCCTGTTTGAACGTGGTCAGTGGCCGAGGGTGGGACAGGCTAGCGGCCTGATCATGTGATCATATAGGCACGAGATTTCACCTGCCATACCCCTGCTAGATTATTTTCCATATCTTGCCTTACCCCTCACATAATCAAGTGCAGTCAGGATATCAATACTCAGCTAAATGGAAATGGGAGGGGTTCATGCTTGAATATCTCAGTGAAGGATTTGGCTTGCATAGTTGGTGGTTAAAATACCTTATCAACAAGCATGGCTGTTGAAAGCACATCGCTTTCGTCTAGTGTGGATATCAATCGCATGTCCCTCGTTTAAAACAATTGCATTGTGTGGCAGACTGTTTCCCCTCCTTGATCCCGTTAAGGTCGTTTTACCTCTCCCCTACAGAGACCCATTACCCGCACAGCGAGTGTTTGTGCAGAGGAGAAATCCAATTTGCTACCAAAGACATCGATTGGAGGAACAGATTTGAAGGGAGCCTTTATAATAATGGGGGCTAAGCCATTCAAAAGGATGTTAACGTGGAATGATGACGAGTGCGTAATGCAGGGTTCTCTGGACTCTGGAAATCTCTCAGTTTAGCATCACAAGGTCTGCTGCACCCCCTGGATGGCATTCTGGTCCCTGCGCCTCAATGGGCCCAGCCGTGTTCGTGCGATAAACCAGGGGCACTTTTGTGGCGCAGTTGATACGGGCTTTAGCACGGGAATCAAGTCGTCGCCCTGCCCTGACCCCTGTCAGTGGGTGATTACCACATTCCCCCGCTCTCGCTTTCCAAGCCTCCACACCTCTGATGGGCCTTCAGAGCGCCCTAATGACAAACAGATTGTCCTCGTAATCGGCTCCTTTGAGGGCCGGCCGACTGAGAGCAAACGCATTGAGTGGTGTCATTTCAGAGGGCTAATCTGATCTGGCACTGTGAAGTTCCTCTTTCTCTCTCCCTCTCTCTCCCTCCCTCACTTGCTCGCTGTCTCTCCCAAGTCACCGACCACACCGAATGAGCCTTGATTGTGCCTCGATGGTCTACATATGTCTAGGGATTGATTTATACCTTAATTCTAAAAATAACAGCACACGCCAGTAATGCCCAGTTTGGGTGTCTGAAAACTGCAGAGATTCCCACTAATTAATTAAATTAATTAATTAAATGGGTACTCAGTAGTGTCACCCAGTACTTCGGGTATCAGTCTAACCCTAATTAAAACGTACCCTCCAAAATCTCGACTCGATTCTGACTGTGCCTCTGTGAATAGGCTCAGAAGCTGCTGCTTGCAGTGGGTGGAGAAAATCACCCGTGAAGAGTGCGCAGAAACTGCCAGAATTCACTGTGCCAGACTGTAGACAGTTCACCCAGAAAGATGTACGGCTGCCATTGCTGCCAATTGCTTCCTACCAGTGGTTGAGTTTAGGGATCTAAAGTTACAGTTTATGTCAGCAAAATCTGCTGCAGGGCTCTGTCTGACGCTGCAGAAGCACACACACATCGTACTTTGGTCATTTCTCAAAAAAGGGCAGCATAGGAAGGGTCAGCTTCCTCTCGTCAAGGCGCTTTATCTGTACATCTCACCGCTCCAGTTTAAAGTAGACTAGCAGGGCCGCATCGTGTTCCACCATGGAACGGAGCGCTTGAGAGCACAGGGTGCATGTATTAAAACTTTACCGCAAGCTTGATTGCATTTCCATTCCTGCCAGCCCCTCCAAAACCACCCCCACAGTCCGAATTCCCTTTAATGCGCTTTTCTCCGCCAGCGGACCAAGGCATCTCGCGGGCGATGGCTCTCGACTAAGCGCTTAATCGGTGAATCTCTTTCCAATAGGGGCTGTCAGTGTTATGAGGGGTGCTTGCGAAAGGCTCTCATTGTGAGGCTCCACGCGGTGACGTCTCAGACGGCACGGCCTTCCTATCCAGCTGGCGGTTTTACGGAATTACCGGGCCTCCGCAAAGTTCTGCTTGATGTGCATAAAGCCGGTGTCCTCTCAGTGGGAGTGGGGGAGAGTCACAGCTCTGCAGCATTTTGCTGTTGTGTCATATTCTGCTGGAGACCACGATTGCTGGCATGGATGATTAAAAATTGAGATTTAAATCTGAGCAGAGATCCCGATTTAATCCTGCCTTGGCCTTGGCCAGTCCGCCTGACATGTTTTTAATACAGCTTCAGCTTTGAGTGGGCGGAAACCTGCTGGTAACTTTATTTCTGTGGTCGACTTTGCCCTTGGTCTCAGGTTCACGAGGTCTTTGACTGTCCAGTGTGCGACAAGAAGTTCATCTCCACCAACCAGCTGAAACGTCACATGATAACCCACTCAGGTAGGGTGACGTGCCTGCTGCAACATTGTAGCGGTGTTTTTCTGGCAATTTCATTGTCAAATCAGCATGGCTGCGGGGTCTGTAGGAGCCTATGGGGACCGTGACCTTAGTCACCTCACAGCATGAGCACAACTCTCCTAGCAACGCATCTTAAGGTCTCATCTGTCCGTCCATCTGTCTGTCACCCCTCACCATCCCCACTTCCTCTTAACTTCTGTACACTGTTACCCTTCACCACACTCAGTTCCTTTTTCCTTTTGTCCCTCTGTTTGTTACTTTGCTGACCCCCATGTCCTTACTCCCCCCGGCATGGCAGAGAAACGCCCATACACCTGTGAGGTCTGCAATCGCTCCTTCAAGCGTCTGGACCAGGTGACAGCACACAAAATCATCCACAGTGAGGACAAACCCTACAAGTGCAAGCTGTGTGGGAAGGAATTTGCCCACAGGAACGTCTACAAGAACCACAAGAAGGTGAGGTGGGGCGTGGGGTCTAGGGGATATGGGGCAAGACAGGAGCGTGCTATGGGTCACGGTTGAGTGGTTAGGCCTGAGGAGCCAATGACAGAAGGAGAGAAGTGATGCCGTGTTAGTCCTATGGATATTCACACTCTCATTCACTTACTGTGGCTTATGGTCTTTATGTCTTACCATGAACGTCCTGGGTCCATTTCTCAGCAGCTGGTATGGTCAGAACTGATCCGTGTATGTGGAATTGTTGTTTTGTAATGGTTTAACAATTCGAGTTTGTACCAGTCTGACCACTGTATTGTTTTGTAGTGGTTTCATAATGGTCAGAGGCAGTACCATTTTGACCACAGAATTGTTTTGTAGTGGTTTTATAGTGGTCAGAATTTGTATCAGTTTGATCTCTGTATTGTTTTATAGTGGTTTATGATGGTCAGAGTTTGTATCACATTGACCTCAGTATTGTTTTGTAGTAGTTCTGTAATGGTCAGAGTTTCTGTTTATTTGACCGCAGTAATGTTTTGTAGTGGTTTTATAATGGTCAGAATTTTTGTTTATTTGACCGCAGTAATGTTTTGTAGTGGTTTTATAATGGTCAGAGTTTGTATCAGTTTGACCGCATTATTGCTTTGTAGTGGTTGTAATGGTTAGGAACAGTACCAGTTTGACTGCAGTATTGTTTTTCCCAGCTTGACCTTGGTGTTGTGTTTTGGTGGTCGTCACGGTCATTAATTGTTAAGCTTCTTCTCAGCGGTCATGGCATGCACACGCTCCTCCCTGGCCTTCCCGTCTGTCGGCTTCCAAAATGCCTCCCCCCTGCCATGCTCTGCCAACAGGATTCTGTGTGACTCTCAGAAGAGAGAAGACTGAAAGACTGAAAGCATCAGCGACAGCTTTTCATCCGCACCCTCCCGTGATGTGATCCCGGATTATTGTCCTCGCTTCTTCCATGAATAAATTATGTCGGGCACTCAGACACATTGCACTACATGCATGCACATACACTTGTGTTTCTCTGAGAGGTGAGCTTTGAGAAAGCCGGCTGTCTTTTGAAACAGTCCGGTGTTGTGTAGCTTTTTTTCTTAAATTATTTTATGTTGTCTAACAGTCGAGCGCCTTGTGTGGTCAATTTACAAGGTGTCCTGGTTCTCACGTCTGACTGCTCTCCGGCTCCTGAAACAATACGGCTCAATGAGCATGATGACGGTCATTACGCTCTGCCAGCTCCTCAGCCCGTCTCCAGCAGAACCATGTGGTCATTGGTCCATCATCGCTGTCTCTAATCCCCTTAGCTCAATTTTCCTACATCTTTCTGACTTGCTTATTAAAGTCTCGGTGCTGAGCTCAGACCCAGTTCCACATTTTCTGACTTGTAAAATGTCCGTGAGGGCTAAGTACTTGGTTGTAAGCATATGGAGGGCCCAGGACAGGCCTCCTTGGGCACTTGGACCTGCGTGTTGACTATGGAGACCGTTAGGCCTGCTGGAATGGAACAAACCCGACACTCACTGAGATAGAGCCCCTAATCCTACTTTCTAAGTCACTCTGCTGGGATGCCCCATCAGGCTATTAAGAGACATTAATGACCAGGTGGGGGGGCTGCTGGGGCTGATTAATTGGGGGTGGGCATATGTTGGAGTGCTGCAATCCTGCTGTCCCTCTAAAACTAATTAGGAGGCTTATGCTGACGGATGGCAGAGATAAGCAGGGGAGGAATGGAGGCAGGACGACCTCCCAGCCTCTGCTTTGCCTCCTCCACGTTCCCGTACCTTTTCCCATGATGCCCTGCTCTGTCCTTCCTATGCAGACCCACTCAGAGGAAAGGCCATTTCAGTGCGAGGAGTGCAAGGCCCTGTTCCGCACACCATTCTCGCTGCAGAGACACCTGCTGATACACAATAGTGAGTACCATATGTGTGTGTCCACCTGCTCATCTGCCTGGCCCTCTATCTGTGTATGTTTGGATGGTGACCTTCGAGGTGTGTGGTTAAGCACTGCTTGGATGGTAGGAACCCCCAGTATAGACTAATGACGTAGATATGGCGTGATGCTCCCATCAGACAGGTGAGGTGAAGGTGAAAGTAATCTGCTTCATTCTCAGCAGGCCAGCCATGGTCCTGCCTGGAGGTTTGACACCTACCTCCTTGGCCTACTTGATCCATGTGCACGCTTTCGAGACCATACCTGAGGTGTGATCGTGGGATAACTGTCCTTGGTTTCCTCTCCTTGGCTTATCCATGGCCGACCCGAACACTCGTCATCATCATTGTATCCCTGGCAGGTGTTGAGACGTGAGCTTTTCAACGATGGCGTTGAGCCACAGCGAGGGCTGGATCATTTCCACGCTCCCTTCAGAGAAGCTTAAGAGAGCCAGACTTCGATTCATGGATGAGTGGAGCGAAGATGTGACTCTAAGAAGATCTCTACGACAGTTTTGAAGGCACTCAAAGAGTCAGAAAACCGTAGAAATCTCATTAAAATGGAAGCCTCACTGCATACAGCGTCTTATTGGCTGCTGTTGGCAAAAGATCGGTCTATAGGGTTTTTAACAAGACAGGTCTGGGATGTCTTGCAGGAGTTGAGTTGGGTGACGCATTTCTTCACGAGTCTGGTCCTTCTTTCAGGGGCAGAACACAAAAGAAACAGGCAAAGGGAATTTAAAGCTCTTGATTATGTGGTTAGACATTTCTCAGCCATATGGAATGGTGTAGGAGTCCTCGTAAAATGATTTTCTGACATGCTGTGACATGAGGACGTTTGAGGTGCCGTGTTAGTGTTGGCAGAACCGTCACTTTTGTAAAGCTTTTTTTTGAATGTGTGATTTGCTTACTGGTTCTCAGGTGAAAGGACCTTTAAGTGTGACCAGTGTGACGCAACGTTCAAGAGGAAGGACACTCTGAACGTCCACATACAGGTGGTGCATGATGGTCACAAAAAGTACAAGTGCGACCTCTGCGAGAAGGCTTTTGTCACCCCGTCTGTCCTCAAGAGCCACAAAAAGGTAAGACACCTCCCCAAAGTAGAGCCACCTTCAGGCCATTGCGAGGAGTGCAGGGCTTCAGGAGTTTTTTTCACGTAACCTGGATCGCTTGTCAAATTGTGAGGTTGGCCAACTCTATAACCTTGCCTGACACAGGAATGAACATGAATCTCTGCCAGATAATTTTTTTCCTTTTGTTAATACAATTTTGTTTTGAATTTCCCTGACAACTTTTTGAGGTGCAGTAAATTCCTGTTATTTGCAAAACTGGGCTTAGTCTGTTTTTCTCTGGAAAAGATGGACTCTCTACACTCTACGTTTTGTTACTACTATAAGCGCTTTTATAATCTCTTATTAAGCTTCTTCTCTGACTGCAAAAGCCATCAAATACATATTTCTTTGTAATTAAAGACGACATTTAGTTCTTCGACTCCAGTGAGCTTTAAAGCACAGAAGAGATCCCACAGTAGATTAGGATGTTTGGCACAGTCTCAGTTTGGGGCGAGACCGAATCCCGCCTTGGCACAGGACGAAACAAATTGCTAAAATACCACCTTCTAAACTCCAACAAAGAGACGTAAGTCAGAGGAGGGCTGTGACGGGGTAGGAAGTGACAGATTCGTAGGGAGAAGTTTGTGCCGTACTGTCATAAAGAGCAGTGATTATGTGCTCTATTTAGCTTTTTCCCCTGCATGCTGCCTGGATGTGTCATTTAATTTCTCGATTCTTGTCTGCCGCTTCTCATTCATCTTAGGCTTCCAGCAGCATCAGGCTTTGTCTGTCCTTGCAGATAGCTTAGTAATTAGGGGTTTTAGAGGCTCACGGATAGAGGACTGGGCCGAGTTGACGGGAGGTCTGTCCTCGTGATCCCCATCGATGCACAGGCACCGCTTTCGGCTTCCGTGAGGCATGGCAGCTCGGCTGTTCACAGAGCGCTGGCGCAGGGCCGGCTTTTGGTCTGAGAGGCTCCTTAGGGTTCACGTGGACTTCTGAACTTACAGTGTCGGAATGTCTTGCTGAACCTGCTGATGACTTTTTTTCTACTAAGATAAGAAGCTTTTTTGTTTGTTATAGGATTATACCAGCGATCTGCGTTTGTGAAAGGGGATCCATGCTGGTAGGCCAGAAGGTGAGGCAGGGGATCCATAGTTCAGAGACAAACTCCTCTAAATGACCACTGTGGAGCCTCCACAGCAGTTATCTGTCTTTTAAGAAGCTGCTTTGCTCCACAATTCTGCCTATCATAGGTCTTTGCCCTTTGCTACATTTCAGTTACTTCCAGCACGGTACCTGGTATATTCTTTTTGGCAGTAGAGCCAGCTCCTACATGCTGCCTCCTAGCGGTCAGCTGTTATGGGGCAGGTTCAAGTGGCTGTTCTACTGTTTCAGGGAAGCCCAGTAGCATGTGATTAATCTCAGTTTCTATTGTGACTTCAGTGTCTCCATGACCTGCATTTAGTTATTCCTGCTAGAGAGGGGGGCTGGACTAGAAAGCAAAGCTGCTGGTTTTGGGAGGGTTAAAGCTGAATTGTATTGTGTAACTTGGGGCCAGTCAGAAACCAAAACAGTCAAGTTGTAGTTGCTGGTCCATGTTATTGTGTTACATTAAGTGGAACAGGCCATGTCTGGGGGGGGGGGGGGGGGGGACAAACAAACAGCAGCCGGGTATGGGGCCTTTCCCCTCTACCACACTCACCCGGGGGGGAA
>JAACJT020000064.1:13389592-13402810 GCA_009936485.2 Gymnarchus niloticus | reverse complement strand
CTAGTATTAGGGTAGTGTTGTGTGTGGGGAGTGGGGGGGTGTGGAGGGGGGGAAGGGGGGGGGGGGGGGGGGGGGGGGGGGGGGGGGTGACAAGCAAACAGCAGCCGGTGATGGTGCCTTTCCTCTCTACCAGACTCACACGGGAGAGAAGGAGAAGATCTGTCCTTACTGTGGCCAGAAATTTGCCAGCAATGGCACGCTGAGGGTCCACATCCGCAGCCACACCGGTGAGTCTGATCCATGCCTTCTCCTCCCCTGAGACACACTGCTGGAACTCCTGTGAGGTTCTGCGGTTCTGATCCTGTCCAGAGTCCATATGCTGTGTTCTGGAAGGAAAGGGCCTCCGTGTCACTTCCTGTCTCTGCTATTCCTTCCTCGATGTCTTTGCTTCTGCAGTTCAGTGCAACTTCCCCCCACGTGGCAGTGTCCTTGCTCTGAGGTTAAGTTGTTCGCAGAATATTCCTTCTCTATTCCCATACACTGAATCTACCCAGAATCCCCCAAAATGCTTTGTGTTGCTCTACCCCACTTGCATTTAAAAATTTTATTAGACCAATAATAAGGCATTTTCTAGTGAAACTGAATGGTGCATTAAAACAGGAAATGTTCATTATGGCTGTTCATTAAAATAGAAAGTACACATGCTCAGTGTTCATTAAAACAGCATGCATACATGCTAGCTATTCACTGAAATAGGAAGTGACCTGGAGGCTGTTCTTTAAAACAGGAAGTGTACATGCCGGCTATTCACTGAAATAGGAAGTGGACACGCTGGCTGTTCTTTAAAACAGGAAGTGTACATGCCGGCTATTCACTGAAATAGGAAGTGGACACGGTGGCTGTTTATTAAAACAGAAAATGTACATACTGGCTAATTAAAAAGTGGACTCACATTGCCTCAGTATTTAGTTATGAACTTGCATCAAAAGCAGCTTAGCCCTTTAGACGAGCAGGTTGCCCTCTCAGATATGTTCAGAACTTTCTGCGAAGAGTCTCTCTGTCTGTAATATCTGCATATGGTGTCCCCCCCTGGCGGAACAGCAGCCCCCTTTAGTTTTGCTCCCTTCCCCCTCGCCCTGCGATTCCTCACCATTACTGCCTTTATCTGCGGATGGCGGAATACCAATGAGGGCGGACAATGGCCGTCCCCAGCTTAGCGTGTGAATCCGCGTGTGGGGCGAGCAAAGGAACAGGGGTGAAGGGAACAAGGCATGCTGGGAGCTCAGAGGGACAGTATTTGCATTAGATTAGACCTGCCGGTTGGGTTCTTTATTCGTGTCTTTATGTGTGCTGCATTCCTAAGTGTCACATGCATCGGCACAGAGGACATGTAACTAAGCAAACCAAAATCCATCCATCCATCCATCCATCCATCCATCCATCCATCCATTTCCCCTTTATTTTCACTTGTGGGTGTTTAGTTCTGGGTGTCAGTAGTAAATTTTTGTCTTTACTGTTATTTCACTGATTTTTTGGCACTTAAGATACACAAGGCATGCCTGGTCCACCAAAGGATGTCGTGAGTCATCCACCAAACAGAGGGCCGTGAAACGGCCAGATAGAATGATGCCCCCGTTGCCTGCCTCCCATCCTGCCCTTTGTGCGGGTCTTCCATGCCACACAGTCAACCACGAACAACTGACTCACTCAGCCCCTCCTCTTTCACCTGCTTCCCAAGGAAGACTCCTCACTGTAACCACTTCAGCTGGCTACCCTGCCAGGACATTTAACTATAAATCAGCGACAGGCTTTTTCAAATGATGGCCAGTATCCATTGACGAGATGCTTGAATCCGCAATGCCAGCGGTCTCCAGTGGCTAACAGAAACCGTTGATTTCATGATCGGCCGGCCCATTCGTTAGATCCTGGCAAAGGCACAAGTGGCCATGGGATGCATGGCACAACAGCATATGGCGATGTGCCAGGAGGATCGTCGGCTCGCCTCAGAATAAACAAGAAACTGGGTTTCTGGGAATGGGGGGGGCTCGGTTGGGCACATCGGAGAAGGAGGGAAAAACACCAGGAAAGAAAGAGCACTTAAAACAAGCATCCAACGAGATGACCCCCGTGGTCTGTGCTGGCAGTAAACCTGCCCCTCATCTCCCAGCGTTCACTGTACTGATTTGTTTAGTTTCTCATTGAAAAATAGACAACGCTGGCTCTTTTTCCTTAATGGGAAGTTACCATTGTGGTGCTGGGTACGCACAGGGTATCAATGAGGTACTTCCACTACCGGGTTCCGATCCGCAGCAGCTGCGTTGCCTTTGCGAGATCCCAGACCCATTACCGTGAGCAAATGATGGCTCTGAGGTCTTGAAGTAAAGTCGACACACTGGGGGTCTGTCTACGTCTCCGGGGGAAGCTAGTGGTTTATTTATGCTGCATGTGGTGTGAAACTGTAGGGTCAGGAACCCTTAGAAGCCAGTGCCCTTTGGAGATGCTCTGCTGGAGGAGCACCCCCCATAGGTGAAAGAGAGCCTGGGTCATTCTTCTGTTTCTTAGGTCATCGGCAAAATGCCACGATTATGTTTCCTGTGAAATAGGTAATTAAACTGGACTCTATTTGACATTAAGGACCTCAGAATGCATTTAAAGATTTCTGGGTACTTGAAATATGATGAGTATTAGCAGGGCTGGCATGGGGAGGCTCTGAGTATCTCAGAGTATTTTAAAGCAAAACAAGCCCCCATTTTCTCTGTTCATTCATCTCCCGGCATCAGCCTTTGATTTGACTCCTGCACGCAGAACATGGGCTAAATTGTACTGGCTGAGTTCCACCGGGCTCACGGAGTGAGTTGGACCCGGCACTACCTGTCACATGGAACGGCTGCCTCGAACCTTCATACGGAGATGAAGGGGCACGACTCTGTGACCGAGCTGCTGGTGCTTTTGAAGTCATGCTGTTTTTTTTTTTTTACCTCATTCCAGATATTGTTTTGTCTCCCATTGGGGAGCGGGAATACAGATGGATGTTTATCTTTCTGTAAACAAACTTCTACAGAGGACCCCCATGGATGGTGAAGCGGCCAGCACTGACAGCTTCTCTCGGGGTGTTTAAGACCTAAATCCATGGGATGTTTGCTTTCCTAGTGGTGCAGGATTAGAGGGACGAGGGAACTGAGACTTTAACTCCAGAAAAAGCACAGAGCTGAACTGTTTATTGAACTCAATGTGTTCAGTATGGTGTTTCTCTAAGCTGGCGTATGTGATGTGCACAAGCCCGATGATGTCAAACCTTGGCTTCCTGATGTCTGTTGTCTCTCCGACGGTGTGGGACGATGCTGACAGAGATCACCAGAGTCTGTGTCTTCAGACTAATAAGGTAGCTGTCGCCTCTTCTGATTTTCCCAGCACCTGTCAAGACTGTCAGAAGGACAGAAGAGTTTGAGATGAAAAGTATATGAGCCAAATGGAAGCCCAAACACATTTATCTCGCAACCACATCTTAGCAGGATGAGGAAACATGTTTGTGTAATATGAGTTTTTGTCAATTTCCTCTCCCTACCACAAGGGCTTGATCATACCCTCTGTCTACCCTGAGGGCTGATCATACCCTCTCTCTACTCGGAGGGCTTATCGTACCCTCTCTCTATCCTGAGGGCTGATTGTACCCTCTCTCTACCCGGAGGGCCGACCGTACCCTCTCACTACTCTTAGGGCCGATCGTACCCTCTCACTACCCATAGGGCTGATCGTACCCTCTCTCTACCCTGAGGGCTGACCGTACCCTCTCTTTACCCTGAGGGCTGACCGTACCTGCTCTCTTTACACTGAGGGCTGATTGTACCCTCTGTCTACATGGAAGGCTGATTGTACCCTCTCTCTACCCTGAGGGCTGACCGTACCTGCTTTCTTTACACTGAGGGCTGATCATACCCTTTGTCTACATGGAAGGATGATTTTACCCTCTGTCTACCGTGAGGGCTGATCGTACCCTCTCTCTATACACCGAGGGCTGACCGTACCCTCTCTCTACCCAGAGGGCTGATCGTACCCTCTCTCTACCCGAAGGGCTGACCGTACCCTCTCACTACTCTTAGGGCTGATCATACCCTCTCACTACCAATAGAGCTGATTGTACCCTCTGTCTACCCTGAGGGCTGATCGTACCCTCTCTTTACCCGGAGGGCTGCTTGTACCCTCTCTCTACCCTGAGGGCCGACCGTACCCTCTCTCTCTACCTAGAGGGCTGATCGTACCCTCTATCTACCCTGAGGGCTGATCGTGTCCTCTCTCTGTACCCTGAGGGCTGATCGTACCTTCTCTCTATTCTGAGGGCTGATTGTACCCTCTCTCAATCCAGAGGAATGACCGTACCTTCTCTCTTTACACTGAGGGCTGATCGTACTCTCTATCTACCCTGACGGCCGATCGTACCCTCTGTCTACTGTGAGGGCTGATCGTACCCTCTCTCTGTACCCTGAGGGCTGACCGTACCCTCTCTCTACCCTGAGGGCTGATCGTACCCTCTGTCTACCCGGAAGGCTGATTGTACCCTCTCTCTGTACCCCGAGAGCTGATTGTACCCTCTCTCTACCCTGAGGGCTGACCGTACCCTCTCTCTTCCCTGAGGGCTGACCGTACCCTCTCTCTACCCTGAGGGCTGATCGTACCCTCTGTCTACTCAAAGGGCTTATCATACCCTCTGTCTACCGGGTAGGCTGATTGTACCCTCTCTCTGTACCCCGAGAGCTGATTGTACCCTCTGTCTACCCTGAGGGCTGACCGTACCCTCTCTCTACCCTGAGGGCTGACCATACCTTCTCTCTATTCTGAGGGCTGATTGTACCCTCTCTCGACCCTGAGGGCCGACCGTACCCTCTCTCTGTACCCTGAGGGCTTATCATACCCTCTGTCTACCTGGAAGGCTGATTGTACCCTCTCTCTGTACCCCAAGAGCTGATTGTACCCTCTCTCTATCCTGAGGGCTGGCTGTACCCTCTCTCTCTACCCTGAGGGCTGACCGTACCCTCTCTCTACCCCGAGGGCTGACCGTACCCTCTCTCTACCCAGGGGGCTGCTCGTACCCTCTCTCTACCCTGACAGCCGACTGTACCCTGTCTCTACCCTGAGGGCTGATTGTACCTTCTCTTTATCCTGAGGGCTGATCGTACCCTTCGATTAAGTTATTCTCAGTTGGCCACAGTGACAGCTAAAGGTAGTTTGCTTTAGCTGTATAAAATGATCTTTGTTGGATTAATTTCTGAACCTGAATCAGCTTCTTATCAGTATCACTTCTTATAGTGAGGTTTTATTCATATTCGGGGCAGCATGACTGTTGAGTAACGGTATAAAGTTGTTAAGCAGGTATTCCTGTGACATTCATCTCAGTCTGCACCCACATTGCCACCTGCTGCCTATTAAATCGTAGTGTATCTGTACAGGAGGCAGTGCACAGGACACCCCACTCTCACCCCCCTGAGCGAGCACAGCTGTGAGTGGGGGGGTACTAGGATGGGGCTCAGCCAGAGATAAAATGTCTTTAGAGTAACTTCCAGAAAGAGGAGGAGGAGGAAGAGGAGGGTTCCGCTCTCAGCCCGGGGGCCATGGGTGATTTCCCAGAGTCGGCAGGGGTTGGAAGGACAGCTGCCCCAACGGAACCCATGCATGGGTGCTGACAGGCATGGCCCCTGGCTCGGATGCAAGACACAGCCCTGAAATGATGGGGAAATGGAGAGGAACGATGGCCTTACCTTCACACACTCATCACTTTTATGTTCAAGCTACGCCCTTACTGGCACAAGACGGGGAAAGGGGGAGGATAGCCTTGGGGTGGCAGGAATCTTGATGTGCGTGTCTGGTCTCTGGAAGATGGATAGAGGAGCTTTGTAAAGGGGCCCCTCGAATGCTTGATGCAGTGGTCCTCATGTCCAGACCACACAGAGATCTGAGAACAGGGATCTGATTCCCCATTGACCTCGTTTCCCAGGATTCAGAGGCCTCTCCAACCGTAAGCCTCTGCCTCCATCCACAGGGTAGAGACTGTGTGTGTGTGTGTGTGTGTGTGTGTGTGTGTGCGCGCGCGCGCGCGTGTGCATGTGCACTTAAAGAGCCGTATGCCTCAGAGCGATTGTGGTAGCCCCTGGGTCTCCGTGGTCTCTGCAGTTCTTGGTTTCCACACAGCCATGTCCCGAGCGGGTAAAATTCTCACACACAGCCTACGCCTGCATCACACACACACGCCTTAAGCAGGAAAAGCTGCATGGCAGTTAGCAGATCAGTCAAAGTGGAAGTGGCACCGAAACGGGGTCAAGTGATGGGGCGCTGCCACGACCGACCCAGGCGGCTGGCTCCGGATCACATTACGCATGCCGAGGGCCGCCGGCTGTGGTTCTGTTCTGATGGACGCTGCTAATGGCCTGCAGGCTCAGCTGTGAGGGCCTCTCACAGAACCCCAGTGGCCCACATCCTGACCATCTGCTCACCAGGGTGCCTGCTGGGCTGTCTCTACTGGAACAGGCTGCCTTTACTGGTTTAGTCTATTTATACTGGACAGATCTGTGCCGGGCCACCTCTACTGGATCTGGGCTGCCTGGTTTCACTGGTTTTACTAGTGACCACCAAAGACAAGTAATTGGTGTCTGTTAGCATTGGCCAAGCAGAACCTGTGACTTTCTGTGAAAATGTCATGACGTTTGCGTTGACTAGGTGTATGTTTAAAGCAAGCGAGGGTATGACCAGGTGTGTTTCCGTGTGATTTGTGAACAGTCGTGTGTCCTTGCATGTCCCATCTTGCTGTGACCCGGCACGCCCCTAACTCATCCCTGAGGCCAGAGATGTTTCGCGGCTGCAGCCTGGCACGAGTCAGGCTGCTGGGGGGACCTCTGAATGGCGTCTTCCTCCTCTTGCTGCTGGATGGGAAACTTCACGCCTCCTAAACTCTGTGAAATGAGTCTGCCAGTTAATCCCATTAAAGAGGACAGCCTATTGGGAGGGACAAAGGTGTTTTATACATCCCTGAGCAGCCATAGCACAGCATCTCGTTAAGGCACACTTTTCTCGTCAGCACATGCACACACGCATACACACAAACGTGCGCAGACTCCCATGAGACATGTCATGAAAATCAGCACTCATTCATAAGACCCTTTTGTTTACCCATCTGCCTGCATGTAATGGGATTTATGCTCCTTCAAAGAGCTTGTGTTACATTGAATTACCCTGAATCGCATAGAATTGCATTGAATTACCCTGAATTATGCTGAATTGTATTTCGCTGCATTATATTAGATTATGTTGCATTATGCTGCATTACATCGCATTATGCTGCAGGATATTAAATCGCGTTACACGACACTGCGGCATTCAAAATCGAATCGCATTGTGTAAAATTTCGGTGTGCGACAGTCGATTGCGTAGCACCCACGTGGCATTTGTGCGGCCGACCACAATGGCACATCGCTTCTGCCCCATCCGCAGGAATGAGCACCCGGGGCATCCGGAATGGTCCTCCAAGTGGCCATGGTTTCTCAACCTGGGTCAAAGAGGGCAGTCGCGGTTTAGCAGAGGAGCGGATCATCGCAAGAACCTGTCCTGTTTTGCAGCTGTGAGGCAACCTGGGTCTCCTTCCAGGCATCGATTCCTTGCATTGAGTCACGCGCTTTGATTTAAGGTTGACTATATTCAAAACATCGTTTATTTTTGTAAAAATAGATCCTGCAAAACGGACATTGGCATGGTTGGATGAGTAACGTTAAAGCGTCTGCTCTCACACGCTAACCCCTTGCCCTGGGCTCGGACCCCTCGCGGCTGTGTTTAAAAATAGGCTTGTTACCTGACGACCACATGTGGAGTGCGTCAAATGGGCGCTGATTGAATGTGTCAGCGTGGAGAGGGAGGTCTAAATTAAACTGTTGTTCCATCTATTTGGTTTACTTTGGCTGTGTGTACACGTATGTAATTCAAACCAGCATGGCTATTGAAATGGAACTCGAGAAGGACAGGCGGAGGAAGGGGGGGGGGGCTTTGGGCTGGGGGGGAGGGCATGTCTCCCCGCTAGGCGTGTGATTTACATAGCCCCGGCTGCTCTTTACAGCCTGGCCAAAGTCCACAGCAGAGGCGGCTGGCAACCATGGGGGGGCGTCACCATACCACCCCAGCCCCCCACCCCAAGTGGAATGTCTGACCCGGGGAGACACCGCTCCCCGCTCTGTCGCTCGAACCCGACTCTGCCTTCTGTCGAGGGGTAAACGGATCCACATTTTTGCAGCCCCTTGAATGACAGCCCGCCGATCCTCGCCGGTGATCCGGCTGCTGCTGATAACATCTCTGAGCCTCGCTTTGATCCCCCTTCTGAAACGAGGTTCAGTGCCGCCCCCACACAGCCGGGGCAGAGGTGAGCGAGGCACCGCTGCTTGTTCAGCAGTTTGGGCCCATGTACCTTGGCATCAGACCTGGAGAAAGAGACAAGCTGTATTCTTATTATTGTTGTTATTATTATTCTGGTATCCCCAAAGTCTGGTCACCCTGCAACGAAAGCGGTGGCATGTTGTGTCATTTGCTGGGCTGGGCCCTGACCTCTGGGGTAATTGAGTAATTAGGTGATTGTGTAATGCAGACATAAGCAGTGCTGGGCTTCCTGTTTCACCTGGGACTGTCTTGCAAGAGATTCCTTGTATGTAGATGTACATGTGTGGACAGTTATACGTACACATCCTCGTATGTAGGCACACATGATCATGTATCTCCAACCCTGTGCTCCCTGCTCACGCAGTGATTCTGTCTACACTCTGCTATGTGTTTGAGCACCGTCATCCCTGACTCGTCACCATAGTGAACAGCACTCTGCAGACCGTCAGCGCAGCGAGGCGGTCGGAGATTATCGTCATGACTACTCATGCTGGTGTCCGCCTCAGCTTGTGTGAGTGTGTGTTGAGCTCTGCCCTTTGAACCTCTCCCCCGCTCCCCTCCAGGTGAGCGCCCGTACCAGTGCCCCTACTGTGACAAGGCCTTCAGCAAGAACGACGGCTTGAAGATGCACATCCGCACTCACACCCGGGTAGGTGAAGCCCCCTTAGCTGCTTTAGTTTCTCAGTGTGCTGCGCTGAATTTCATACACGTCCAATTGACATGGCCTGTAGCCAGTAGCCATTTACCTTAGCTCTACTCCCACCCACATGACAGTGTGTGGTCTTTTTAAAGTCTTCTCCAGCACAGTTTCCACAAACAGTCACGCCTTGTTTGTTGTTTGAAAGATGCCCAAGTGCCCTCTCAAGAGCTTTCTCTTTCTGGAATTTTCATCATTATCTGAAGGGTCATTTTGCCAGCAAGGGCCTTGGAACCTTGAGCCCCAGTGAGCCCCAGTGAGCCCTGGTCGAAACGCTACATGTCTGACACAGGCTTCTGTATCCGGGTGAGGCCGCTGTGCATGTAAACATGCATACTACTGTTAGCCCCATGCAGTTGAATTTAAGGGCCACTCGCCTTTCTGTCTCTTTTTCTTCCTCCTTTGTTGACACGATTTTATTCTTGCCGGTAAAGGAATGGCGAGTCATTCATCTTTGTTTGCTAGATCCTTAACCAATAAGTGCTCTGATTATCAGAAGCCGAGAAAGTCCTTTAGGTTTTAGTTACAGGTTTACTGCAGGACGTCTCATCACAGGACGCCAGTGTTACAGCTTTTGTACTTAAAGGATTATTTAAAGGTTTAGTAGATCCTGTATTTGTGAGGATATACTGCATTGATATGCTTCCTTCATATTTGTGATGAAGCTCTAAACAGAATCTTACATGTTTACTGAGCTACTGGGAACTTTTATCTGGTTAACCCTTTAACTGAGTTAGTTCTCTTATGGCTAAGGGTTACTGGAAGAGTTTCTTTGGAGGAGTTTCAGGGTTTAAGTGACGACATGGTCGCCTTTTCACAAAGTGTTTGTGTGTTCTGGTTTGAATCTGAGCCTGTATGTGTGCGTGTGAGTGTGTGTGCATGTTTAGGCAGACCCTGACCCACTTTTCCTGGTGACACCAAGGCCCCTGCAGTGCCACAGCCTGCCCAATGACGTCACACCAACTTCTCAAGCTTCTTCACCACAAGCAGAAGGACTGAAGGAGGGAGACGGCGGGATTTTTATTATTCCGTTTTTGTTTCTGGTGCCTTGGCATGGACAGAGGGTACGGTCAGCCCTTTCAGCATGGCCCTTGCTTGTCCTACCATGTCCCCTGACACACCCAACCACCAACCGACACTACACAACAGTCTGCAGCACCCCGTTTATCTCTGCATTTTGTGTCTGAATACTTTGTTTCACTAATACGAGTCATTCCCTTTGTAAAATCTGGTTCCTTATTGGCTATGGGTTTTCCAGGTCTTTGTTTTATTGGTGAGCTGTGAATAAGCCCAGGACAGTCCCTGGTATGCTGACGGATGTGTTGTATGTAGGGGAATCCCACTGTTCACGCCGCGTGTCTAAACACGGGAACGTCTCGGAAGGCTGTTTGTGTGCATTTGAGTTCCTGGGCACACCTTCCCAGGTACTTCCCAGGATGCCCTGGGGGCCGCGGGGGTGGGGCTTCCAGCACGAGGCCTTCAGGTCCGCTCTTGTTCCCGGTGCTGTCGGGCCCAGCTTGCAGTTACACAATGCAGTTGTTTCACGAGCTCTGCGTGAACTTTTGCTGCAGGTGGGAGCTCCTCCACTGCAGTGGTCTTCAAGGATCCCGGTGAGGAATCAGCAAAAAGCTGAGCAGCTTTGACTGGAGACCACAGAAATGGGGACTCTGCTAGCTGGCAGTGAATTGCTCTCACCCGTACCAAGAGGAGCCATGATCGAACAGCACCAGAGCTGTGTGAATGTTTAATGGAGAATGATTTAGGTAACTTAGGGAGACCTCACTGCACAAAGTGCTTTTACCAGTTTACCAACACACCGGGCATTGCAGAGTTCATAGTGTCAAAACGTAACCATGATCTCACACGTTCATGGCAACACCCCGAAGAGGAGTCCAGGCCATCCGGATGAATGGACATTTGGGTTCGTGAGTGAGATCACGCTTCTCCCCTGCCTGCAAATGAAAGCCAGCCTTACCAGTCTCCCGAAGGGTCATAAAACCCCAGCCTGCCCACTGCTCCATTGGGGGAGACTGCCAACACAAATGAGCAGCTTCTACCCCCTTCCCCCCCAGAAGCCTGTGGGTGCTTATCAATCAGATAAGGAATAGTGGGTGGGGTAGGCGCAGGGGGTCTGGATATTTTATCTGATCTAACCCTAAACAGACCCCCCATTATGCGGTTCCCCACTGCGGTCGCCTGCCATGTCCATTGGGATGTGCGCCATGGCCCAGAGGGATGCCGAGTCCAGCAAAGGTACAAAAAAGAACATTCCAGATCACAAGATGGGGTGTCTTTGGAAAGAGCAGTAGGAGCATGGGGGCATAAAGAACAAACCCTTTTGCTCAGATGAAGATGCGAGGGGTGTTTGGATAGCCAGAGTAAGTTCTGGTGCATTTTAAAAATAAGAATAAGAGAGTCGTTATTTCATTGCTGTCTGTGCAGTGATAATGTTGCTCAGCAGCTCTCTAGTTATAATGCAGCATGTTATTAGCTAAACTGAGCTGTCTGAGTCAGTCCTGTGACGTGCTGTTTTTATTGTTTGTGTTAGATGATGAATATCGACATTTCCCAAAAAAACACAAGAAACTAAAGTAGTAAGTTTTATCGTCTTTCGTTTTTTCATATTTATGATAGGTTCCCCAGTGATCAGGTTGGATATGGGCCATAGTACACAGAGGAGTGGCAGCTGTGGACAGTCTGTCAGGAGCCGACCCTTAATAGCACATCAGGATCTGTTTGAGAACCGTACTTCCGGTTCATTTCGTCAAGCGAGGTCAGCTGGGAGTCGCTGTCTCGCAGCGGCCCACTACGGTATCTGCCTCTCTTTGCAGAGGCCCAACAGAAGCTGGAAGCCCCACCGACCACACTGCAGAATCGCGGGCAGCCCTCGTTGTGTAAATTAACCCATATGGGTCCCGTTTTGCCCCAATTTGTTTTCTGAATGGACTCCGCTGTGGAAAAGTGTCAGCCCTGAGATTAAATGGCGCATTTTTATTTGTTTGCTCTGCTGGGAAACTCGAGCGGACCGGTGTCAGGGGTTCAGTGGCAGGGGGGTCGGGTAGTTGGGCTTGGCCTTTGACCCTACTGTCTTCTGCATCCCCCACTGACCACTGGAAACTTAGTAAACAAGCCCAGTAAGCTACTCGTCTTGCTGCTGGAGCCCCAGATGGGATGAGAGGTGACAGTTAACCACATGTCACTGACTCTGCACAGTGCTATCCAGTATTCAGGGGTACTCGCAATCCTGCTTTTCTGTGGAATCAGTAGTTGCTTTTGTACCCAGGTATTCGGCTGGATAATATCCCTGAAGCCGATTACAGCGAGTCTGTGGTGACACTGCCCCACCGTCCCAGTCATCTTTGACCTCTCGGCTGCTGTGGGCCCTCTTCATCCCACTCCTGTTCCTCAGCTTCCTCTTCCCCACTGTGCTCATCCTGGCTCAGATAGCACTTCTTCATCCTTGATAACAGCTTCCTGTGCCCAGCCTCAGTGTCGTCATAGCTAAGCCCAGGCCTACTCGCAGGGTATAGCGGTCTCTGCTTATTATCCTACTGAACAGAGGGACAGCGGGGTGAGATTCTCCATGGTAACAGTGTCCATGGATGTGGCTTGGGTGTGGGAAGCAATGTCTTATTGTACCCACCCAGGGTTAGCTGCTTCGTCTGCAGGGAATTCACCCACAAATACGGGCAGATCGCTGCATAGAGGGAATGTACAGGATACACCTGAGGAACAATATTGGTGTAGAGATACTGTTCCCTGTATGCCTGTAAGTATAGAGTCAGTTCAGAAACACCTGAACACCTGTAAGGGCAGGGTCAGTACAGAGAGACCTGTATGCCTGTAAGGACAGGGTCAGTACGGAGACATCTGTATATCTGTAGGGGCAGGGTCAGTACAGAGACACCTGTATGCCCTTGAGGGCAGGGTCATTACAGAGACACCTGTATGCCTGTAAGGACAGGGTCAGTACAGAGATACCTGTATGCCCTTGAGGGCAGGGTCAGTACAAAGAGACCTGTATGCCTGTGAGGGCAGGGTCAGTACAGAGACACCTGTATGCTTGTGAGGGCAGGGTCAGTAAAGAGACACCTGTATGCCTGTAAGGGCAGGGTCAGTACAGAGACACCTGTATGCCTGTAAGGGCAGGGTCAGTACAGAGACACCTGTTA
>JAACJT020000064.1:13365099-13389492 GCA_009936485.2 Gymnarchus niloticus | reverse complement strand
CTGTTATGCCTGTTGGGGCAGGGTCAGTACAGAGGCACCTGTTATGCCTGTAAGGGCAGGGTCAGTACAGAGACACCTGTTATGCCTGTAAGGGCAGGGTCAGTACAGAGACACCTGTATGCCTGTAAGGGCAGGGTCAGTACAGAGACACCTGTTATGCCTGTAAGGGCAGGGTCAGTAAAGAGGCACCTATATGCCTGTAAGGGCAGGGTCAGTACAGACACACCTGTATGCCTGTAAGGGCAGCGTCAGTACAGAGACACCTGTTATCCCTGTTGGGGCAGGGTCAGTACAGAGACACCTGTTATGCCTGTTGGGGCAGGGTCAGTACAGAGGCACCTGTTATGCCTGTAAGGGCAGGGTCAGTACAGAGACACCGGTATGCCTGTAAGGACAGGGTCAGTAAAGAGGCACCTATATGCCTGTAAGGGCAGGGTCAGTAAAGAGGCACCTGTTATGCCTGTAAGGGCAGGGTCAGTACAGAGACACCTGTTATCCCTGTTGGGGCAGGGTCAGTACAGAGACACCTGTATGCCTGTAAGGGCAGGGTCAGTACAGAGGCACCTGTTATCCCTGTTGGGGCAGGGTCAGTACAGAGGCACCTGTTATGCCTGTAAGGGCAGGGTCAGTACAGAGACACCTGTATGCCTGTCAGGGCAGGGTTAGTACAGAGACACCTGAATATATGGGCTCACTAGAGATACACAGCTAACAGTGTAAGTATGGTCAACTCTGCCGCTTTTTCACAGGACTGTGCTTTGTAATGCTATATGATTTGGTTTGATTCTTGATTTAGATATGTTTCTGCCTTATCTTCTGTATGGCTGCATGTTTTTCACTGCTCTGTATGTTTTTCCATGGTGTGCGTGTGTCTTCCTCAGCCCTCTTCCAGCCCTGTTTGTCTTCTATCACTCGCCTCGTGTAAAGGCAACATATGTTTTTCATGCCTCTTCTGGTTGCCGCTTTTTCCCAGTCGTCCCTCTGCATTTAGTTTGATAGGTTTTGTTGCCATCTCCGGTTTCAATGTTTTTACGTCTCAGCGCCCCCTGGGGGGGTGCGGGCTCAGTTTGTGTGGTTAAATGCTCTGCAGTTGTGGGAGTAGGGGTGTGGATGCTCATGCCCCCATCTGTGTGACCTCTGTACCTGTGGGAGACTGGAGGGATGCTATTCACTCATTCCCCTGCTTTCTCAGCTTAATCTCATTGGATCAGAACCACTGGGCCTTGTGTCCTTGATTCATCCCCCTAATCTGTGTTCTAAAGGTACTGAACCTTCGGAGTTGCATTTTATTGGTTTAGATCTGCTACAATATCCATTTATTGGTCAGATTTGTGGAGTACCTTAACCCCCCTTCCTCAGTTGATTTACTTCAGTTGGTTATATTTAGGTCTCCCCACAACTCTGACCAGGATAAGCGTTTAGGAGATGGCTGTATGGATGGATATATTTAAATCTGACCTCCAAGGAGGCCTGGTCTTGATCATTTTTATGCCTTTAAATACATGATTAAAAGGAGAGGCTGACATGAAGTTGTGGAGTAAAATAATGCCAAACAAACATGCATTGTCTTTTCCTTTTTTTGGTCCGTACGGCTTCTCTGTGGTCCCCTTTGGATGCTCCACTGGCCCAGTTTGCTGTCCCAAGCTGCGGTCTCATTCCCATTGTTTGTGTGCTGTGTGTCCTTCCAGGAGAAGCCCTACAAATGCAATGAGTGCAACAAGGCATTCAGCCAGAAGCGGGGACTGGATGAACACATGAGAACCCACACTGGCGAGAAGCCCTTCCAGTGTGACGTGAGTGTGTTCACTTATTCTCCCTCTGACCCACTACCTTTTGGTTAAATTTTCGGGGTCCCAACCCCATCACGTCAGTCATATGCTGCCATTTTTACAAGATGATGTTGCGGACACGTTCTGCACATGTCACAGGGAGCAGGCGTCCGTACAACCGTGTTATAGAAAGCCGGCCATGCCCAGTGCTGTCCAAACTAATCCTGTTGTCGTGGCCCCAGTTGAGCCTGCAGATTTTCTCACGTCGAGCAGCAGAATTGAAAACATTCCCCTATCGTCCTCTCATTTTGCTTTGTGAGCAGTTTTCATTTAAATGCTTCCTCGAATCCCCCAACAAATAAGCCAGCCTGTTTCCCAAACCCCCTGGAACTGTTACGTGTGAAGTATCTTTTATGCACTGTTAAATCGGACATGGCTTTTTATGAGCGGTAAAATACCTGTACTACACTGTGCCTCCGAGTAAGTTTATTACTCAGTTATGGCATGTTTCCTTAAGGTTGATCTGGCTTTCTCATTAACAAGCATCCTTTTAATTGTGATAGTACAATGCAGTGCTTTAATTACTATGGAAAGCACAAGTCGGGTGGTTTTCTCAGGGATTCATCCAGCACGTGAGGGATCCTGAATGCAACGTGACCCCAAAAGTAAAGCGTGTAACAGGCCTCGTTACCCACAATGCATCACTGCAGTGCTGGAAGGAATGCACAGAGCTTTTTTTTTATTTTTTGGTTGAGTTTGGCTGTAGGACCGAAGCCGCAACCTTCCAGTATTGGCGAACAGAATGACCACAGATCCGCTGCTCTGGTCAAGGTCTAGCTTGGTCTGGCATCTGGCGTTTCACAGACAAAGACGTCTTTAAAAACCGGCACATTCTTGAGAGTTGTCGCCAAAGGGATGCCTCGAGCTATCTCTGAGACTATGCACTGTGCCTTGAGTCCGAGGGCATCGTAAAGGGAAAGGAATCCAAAAAATACCAAGAATACGTCCTCTGAAAACCGACCGGATGGCCCCTCTGAGGCAGATGTAAAAGCTATTTATTTTCATGTAGCCATTTTTTCAATTGTTGCTAGACAGGCGGATGGGGCCTCCCATCTGATTTATGTCGGCAAGCTGGAAGCACAGGGAGTTAACAGTTGTTGCCCAGCCCGAATGGTGTCTCCCTAGGGCCAAGAACTTTAAACACACCCCCTCCATCCACGGGCACATGCCCCAGACCTGTTATACCCTCTATTAATCACACGGGACCTTCGCGTGTGCCATGCTCCGCCAAACTCGCAACTTAAGCCGATTAGTCGGGGGGGTGGCATCTGCAATAGAGATAATTCGTCAGACCTCGGACGTCCTCCATGCCAACTGGACGGGGCTTGATGCTCATAAAGAAATGATTTGTGTGGTGTTAAGTGGTTTGTTTGGGGGCAAATGGTATGGGTTTATTTACTCCATGTGAAACCGTGTCTGTGGTGTGGTGGAGTTTCATGCCAAGAGGTTGCTTCTCCAGCAGCTCGCACCTAGATTGGCCTCATCCAGCCTTTGTCATGAAGCCGGCCGCAGTGTTCTGTTTCTACGGCAGCCCTTGACCGTGTTGGTACTGCATTTTCCACAGCTTGTGTCAGGGGCACTAATTAGTGGGGCAGGGGGGCTTTCCGAACAGCCCCTGTATCACATTACAGTGCAGCCCATGTATGGCAATGCAGATTTACCGGCCCGATTCACTGCATGGCTGTAAAAGATGACAGAAAGGCTCTGGTTCTCAAAGCTATCCCCAGAATTTCACCCTAGGCATATTTTAGTACTCAGGTGTGAAAGTAAAGGAGATGGCAACTGTTTCCTGGTGCCCCGTGTCCCTGCAGGTGTGTGACCTCTCCTTCAGCCTGAAGAAGATGCTCATTCGCCACAAGCTGACCCACAACCCCAACCGACCCATGGCCGAGTGCCAGCTCTGCCACAAGAAGTTCACCCGTAACGACTACCTCAAGGTCCACATGGAGAACGTTCACGGTGAGACGGACGGGTAGGACCCACTGCTCTAAGCCCACCATGATAACCAGGTGGAATCTCCATGAAAGAAAGGATCTGACTGACAAAAACCTTGTGAAGGTGTGTAGAATGAGAAGACTGCACACCTTTCCAGTGATTCTGATGAATCTGGCTTTGTTCCTGAACCATTCCCTCTAGCGTCCTTAGCCCCGCTGATCCTCTTAAATCTTGATGTTTGCAAATGCTGAATTGGGATCAGTGGTGTTGAGATGAGTGCAGTGTTAGGGGTTGGGGGGCTGTGCTCTGCTACACAGCCCCTCACACAGGAACATTGGATATGGCCAACCAAACACTTTGCCTGGATTTGTTTCATTTTGATAATTCTACCCTATAGTTCTTGGGGTATTTTATTTAACTTCAACTGTGGCCATATTTAAATGGATGTTTCCGTAAGGTTTGACCGATCAGATGTTGGGTGTTTTGCGTTTCTTACCAGCTGTTTAAATGTCAATAGATTTTTGTGGAAGTATTTAAGTATTTCAGTTCATCCTCTTACCCTTTAGTTCCACTTGCATGCGCTTTTTTCCCTTTTTATATTTATAGTATATTCATTCAAGTTTATATATTATCAAACAGCATTTTTCAGAATGTCTAAACTGTATAATATTTGTATGGTTTAATCAGTTGTATTGTTCAGTTACATTAAACTGCCAGTTCAAATCTGAAATCTGTTTTTAATTTCTTTCTTTAATTCATTTTTCTTGCACCAGTGAAACGAGGGCTTTGTGCCCCCATTCTTTTGACACCGTCCACCTGCTGATCTGGCAGCTCACTCTGCCATTATGCTCTGGGGGGGGTATTGTGAACTGCTGGATGTGTGTATGTTTATTTATGTCCATGCATGTGTCTGTGTCCGTGCGTTTTTTTTTTTTTCTGTCAGTACTGGTGTGTCCTCCTTCCCTCTTCCTCCCAGGCCAAGGAGTCCCAAGGATCCCACCTTCCCATCAACCCCAGCTGCGGCCTGGCTTTCCCCACATACTAATGAGAACCTCACTTCTGCTCACTAAGACTCTCGCCCTGTTAATTACAATCGTGCTTTTAATGTAACCCATGGATGCTGGGAGGCTCCGAAGGCCTTGAAAGCAGACTCAAAGTGCCCACAGTGGCTCTTTGCTCAGCTGTTATTCTGTTATACCACCCTTCCGGGACGACTCGGTAATTAAGGCCGTCCGCAGCCAGAGTGTCAGCCCATCTACTAAAACACTTACCGGAGAGATGTTTCCCTCGGTCCCTCTCCGTGCAGGGCCCGCCGTTGCTACCCTCAACCCTTCTGGGGGCTGTGAGTCGGTCCTGGACAGAGGCCTCACTCAGCTGGGTCATGGCGCCGAACACGGGAGCTGTCAGCGCCATTCAAAAGGCTCCCGCTGGTTGACGGGACCTTGCACGAACACACATGCAGACACACTTCCAGAACACGGAGAGGCATGTAGGCACACGTAAAGAATATAACTGCACACGTGAGACTTTTTAAGAATTTATCATTTCAAAATATCAACATCAAATTTACAAAATGAACAGATGGTTTATAGAAATTTCATAATCATTACATTTTAAAAGCTGAGTCTTTCTGAGATTAAATTTACTTTGTACGATTTTCACGTCCTGTGCGAATCTGGCTGAAAGTGCAGCAGTAACGTAACTGCTAGTACAGAAGTGGGCAGGCGTGTTTTTCTGAACGTGACCAGACCGCTGCGGTCCGTAATTATGGCTGTATCTCCCTACCGTTTACTTTTAAAATGTATAACAGACGACACATCAGACCCTGATAGTCTTTTTTACGTGTAATTAAAACTGGCCCCAGCATTTCTTGTTGAACTGCTAAAGTCGTTTACAAACTTTAAACTTAGAAAAGCAGTTTTATTTGGTTTCCCTCTTCTTCATTACAGACATTACACCTACACTTTTGGTGTTCCACTCGAGGCCTTGTATGAAGATAGTTAACATTACTGTTTTTCCTTCTGTCATCACTCGAGCACAAGAATTATTCCTCCAGCATCTGAGCATGTCCTGCAGGTTTGTCCCCAGTTGGAATATTTTGCGGTGACCCCAGTGGGCCTGGCAGCTGCCTACCCATGGTTTGGGAGGGACGTGGTCGCTGTTTTTTTGGGGGGCCGCCCCCATCTAATTGCATGCTTTTCACGGGCTTGTGGCAGCTTCAAGCACGCCCAGCCCCATTTGTGCATGTTTGGGCCAGAAGTGGATCCGAAGACTCTGGAAAATGGACCTGGCTTTGGGATTTCCCAAAAAACCACTGTCACGTCAGGAATGACGCGTAGAGGGTCGCCCGGTGACCTTGTTTGGCCGCCATCACCCCAGCAATAAGCCACCCCATCCTGGTTACCAAGGAGAGAATGTGAAGTATGAACCAAATCACAGTGGAGTTACTCCAGCCAGCGAAATGAAATTGCACGGTAGGTATTTTTACGCATGAGAGAGGGTGGTTCAGCATGGTTTCCTGCTTCTGTCTTGCATGTACCCATGGTAACAGAAACACTGGCCGTTGTCCATCAGACCTTAGCCTAACTTTATCCCACATGCACACCCATCAATGCACATGAGGACTTGGAGCCTCTACTAGAAAGTTATACCACTAAATGGCTTTACCTTGACCATACCGTCTGTCCTACTGCTCTCTGCTCTAGAGGGTAATTTCCTAAGGGTGTGATGGTTTAATCCAAACCCACCCTCCCCCTTCCCAGACTCACCAGGAGGGATATCAGCTCAGCCGGTGAGAGACGGTATCGTTTTAGTGTCCTGGGAGGATGAAGTGAATGGAAGCCTTTATCGCTGTAAAAACGAGAGCTTACAGCTCAGACCCTCATGCCACGTAGGGAGATTCATTTTAGATAATGGCACAGACTTAGCATCTAAGCAGCATTTTACAGATGCATAAGCCAGTATTACCTTATTGAAGCTTAGGGTGGTTAAGCTGGGAATAAGGATACAATCATACATGCCCTGAGATTATTATTATGTCATTGCTTAGCGGAATCTTTCACCCCTTCACTTCAGAGGAGCAATTTAGCCTAATTGCAAGTCTCCCGGGTACAATGGCAGGCAGCTGGCTACAGTTTGAGGCAGAAAAATACAGGTTCAAAGTTAATGTCTCTAACCATCACATTAGCAGCTGTCTATGCTTGGCTGGTCGTCACGGATACGCTGAGAGACATGGCCGGCAGTAGCTGAAGAGCATTTGTGACGGTCAGGCCTGTGTAGCTAAAGAGGCCTGTCCATCCCTCCCACTGTGATCCAATGGTAATCATGCTCTACTCTTCTGTACAGGTGCGAGGTATCCTGCAATCAGACATTAGCTTATTGCATTAGCTGGTTTTTGCATTTGTCCTTGTTATTTTAAATTTGGTAATTAGTGGAATTGTTGGAATTTATACAGTTAAACTTGCCATTTTTTGACTAATGGCATTTGAACATAGATGTTTCTGTGTGCATGTTTGTGTATTCAGTTCAGCTGGCAATTCCTTGTCAGCCAGTTTTGGCATCAGCTTAGTCAGCATATTCCCATTTGCATAACTTTTCATTTTCCTGACAGCACCAATTCATCTACCCAGAGTCTTCACATCCCATTTGCACATCCCATGGAGGCAACAAAGACAGCAACCGTACACAGCTGTGGATGGTTCCTTCAGAGGCACATCATTGCTCCATGTAGAGGTTATCATCGATAAAGGGATAGCTGACATTACATTTCTGTGAATTTCCAGCTCCTCCTGTCCCTGTAATGCGGTGGGTTTCATGTCTCATTTATTACAGATATCTAGATGCACGTTCTATTCAGCCATGACCAGGTGGTGGAAAGTGGACCAACTGTTTCTGATCATCTACGTGGAACACATGGCTGGGAATGGGTGATCAGGTGCGCCTCTTTGCAGACCAACGATGCCTTGAATGGATTCAGAGTGGACCACTCTCCCTCTTCTCTAGTTACAGAGAGGAATGAAGGACCCGGCATCTCACTTAACAGGTATGTTCATTAGAACCAGATGGATCATCTTCCACTCAAGCTCGGTGAGCCTCTTTTGAACATGTCAGTGAATTTTGACTCTTTGTATATTTCTTCTGTATCATTCTTCTCTCTTCAGTTTCATTTTGTTTTTATCCTTCAGGGTTCATCACATGCTTTCTGACCTGTGCTCACGCTTTCATTGCGTGTGTTTCAGAGCATGAAATAAAAAAAAACTACAGCCAAGCAAGGACCGACCCTTGACGTCAGCCCTACTTGGAGAGTTCCAAAAAAAATATAGTGCCGATCTTTGAGCTGTCCCCGGCATGCGGTGTCCCCCTAAAACGAGAAGCAAATGTTTGTAGCCGTCGTTCATTCTGAGTAGGCTGTCTGATCATTTCATTAGCTCCAGAGTCAGGCACTCTGTCTTTCTTTTGCCTGATCCAGAACATCCCGGCCAAGCTGCCCGCTCAGTCTGGCCACGGGGGCTGTCGTTTCCCATTTATCGCCAGGTGATTGCTGATGATAGAAAGGTTTTAACTTGTGTAGTCAAAACATTTGTGGATACGTGAGGAGAGATTCCTCACTAATCTCCTTTTTCTTGCAAGTTCACTGTCTCCTTTTCTTCTTCCTTTATCCGCCTACCACCCCTGCCTTCTCTGGGCAGCTTCTCTCTCGAAGCTTCCCCAGATGGAATAATAAATCTTCTAGCAAGGAATCTGTAGTGGATTGGAGGCCTGGGACAGAAATGACATGTAACAGCTTTCGATGTTGTTTATCAGAGCATGCTGGGGAGCTGTGAAGATGTGTGCATTTGTTTAAATGGGGAGGTTATGATGAAAATACACAATCACACACAGACGCACATGCTGTGTAATCTGCATGCACGAATATATCCTTAGCCATGCACACACAGTCTTACTGTAAGACTTGTTTTAATTGGGACAACAAACACACAATTGGGTGTGCTCCTTGCAGTTGCACCAAGTCATTTTGTGATGTCACTCATTGTCAAATATTTAACCTTCTTCCACCCAGTGGAACCCTTTGCTGGAATAGCAGCTGGCTTAGAATCTGTGGGGCCACCCTCAAATGCTATAAATGCTGTGGTTAATCAGTGCTGTAAATAGTGATATCATCTGGACATCCTGCAGCTTAAGCACCATGAGGATGAAGTACCCAGGCCACGGCCTGAAGAAAAGTCTCCGGTGCGCCATGTAAACCGAATGGAAGATAACAAAATCCTTATGAGATTCTTTATGTGCATCTGCCAGTAGTCCTTGGTGAGAAACAGTGTTGAATGAAAGCAAGCCACAACCAAGCTATCTAGGAACTCACGGATATGTAATATGCATCAGAATCCAACACCACATTAGTCATATGATAGTGAACACAGTTATTTTGGGCAGAGGTACCCACACATTGGAGCTACCCCATTCAATGCGGAACTCATTGATTATGCCTCTGTTAAGTGTTTTAATGAATTCACCCCAAAACTTATGTTTTTTGGACAGACACTACAGGCAGAACCTAATCGCCGTACTCAGTATAGTCTGTCTGTGATGATCTGTGGGATCCATGTGACTGTAGTATCTTTGGTTCTGCCTCTTTTAAACCCTCAGGGGCCCAATGCTGACCTTGTGGGTTCAGTCAAGGTCTGTCATTGCTGTCATTTTTGAGTGGAGCACACTGGTCTGTCTTCCCTCACTCTGGTTTCTGGTCTCTCATCTGGAGTGCAGAACGCCAGTACCGCATGCTTCCAGCGACGTTGTGCCAGCTGTGGTGACTTTCGTCACCTGGTGCTGCAGCGATACTGTTTTGTTCTTTTCTTTTTCCCCTTTCACACACGCACATGCAAACACGCAAACACACGCACACAAGCTCACTCACCAAAGCCTACACAAACTTGTTGTCAGTACACAAGGCCCATCACACGCGGATATTTTCTCAGCTTGAAAAGCAAATACATCTTATCTTTGTGCCAGGAAATGCATAATAGTGAAATGTGTAACAAGAGAAAATATTCAAAGAAAAAGCAGGAAGTTGTAACTCAACAAAATCCAAGGCATGCATTTTTTATACACCTCTACTACCTAAGTCAATGAAAGATAAGGACTGATACAGCAAACGTACAACATAGAGGAAAGGAGAAGCATCAGGAGTTTCGAATTCCTAATAAATGTGACGATGGCGTTGGACTGTCAGTGCCAACTGCACAACCATGTGATTACAATGAGTTGAATGGGCCATCTAGGTTAGGACATTGAGGAGAACCCGATGTGGTGAGGAATGCACCAACCAAGGGAGGACGCTGAGTGGGGCGGGTGAACCAGGGAAAGCACGGAGTGATGAAAAGTTAATTAAATACATTTTACACCAACCCAGTGGTAGACAGGTATGTTAAAAATGTCACTGGATATCATGTGAATCACTCAGTATATCAAGCATAATACGCAGAGGAAAATAACTTCAAGCTGAAAATAAAGATCAATTCTGTCTGTTTTTCCACTTAATTACTGTTTATGTGATTAGAATCCAACACTGAAACAGCACACCTTATGGTAATGTTTAGGGTGACTCCATCTTTCAACCTGTCTCTCTGCCTGTGTATCATCTCACTCTGTTAAATGGTTTCTAGGGCTAACCATTTCAGGCTCAGTACATTTTCAGGCCTTTTATGGAAGACACAAGTGAATTATACCCCTTTTTCCTGTAATTATTGTGTGGTCACCTGTGGATTGTTTATTATGAGGAGCAAAAGGGCTGAAGAAGGTACACAACGCCTTTTGAAAGAGGTTTGAGGCATGCCGTATGATCCGCAGTTAATAAGAATCTAAAATGAAAATGAAAATAAATCCATGTTCCAGATGTTGGCTAAATTGATTTGTATTATAAAGCAGGAACCGTCTTTATCAGGACTTGGGCATTATATTCTCTCTCCGTTTCCAGCATGTGTGTGGCCAGTTCGATAACACCATGGTGACTTTGTGTCCAACAATGCCTTTGATGTGTAGCTGAGGGCACTATCTGGGCAGCATGTCATTCTCGTGCCGTTATCCTAAACATGTGGGCATCCCCTGCCTGCCACTCTTCTGGAAGCCCAGCATCTTGATACCGCAGATTGTGTGTTGTTAAAAGAGATAAGACTGTACGCATGTCTGCTCACCTCAAACCGTGCTCTGATGCCTTGGGGAGCTCAGTGGAGTCCATATGGACATACTTCACAGCGTAAATACACTTTAGCATTGGTCACCTTTGGCTTTCTGAAGCTGATTTAAAAGTCAAACGGTGGGATATAGGCTATATGTTTTTAACAAAGGGAAGGTCATGTCAATGCTTATTAATAGCTCTTCCATGTCCTAATCTGATTTACCTTAATCTTAATCCTAAATCCTGGCGTATAACTATAATATCTTCATTTTAGTTAGAACTCCATAATAACTAGTATCCATATCCACAGGACCAATTCTGAAAATAAAATGATTTGCATGGTGAACAAATTCTGGAATTAAAAAAAATATATATTAAAATGTCTATGAATTACAAAGCTTTCCGCTTGAGTTTAATTGGACCTTTTCTCTCCCTGTCGTTCAAGACAGTTTAAAGTGCATCAAAAAGCAGAAAATGTTATCATTTAATTTGTTCCAAGATGATTTCTCATAATGAATGGAAGGCAGTTAATTGGGTTTGGTTAGCGCATAGCCCCGTGGTGCCCTGAGATATGGTGGTTTATTACAGTCAGCAAAGAGACTTCATTTCCAATAAATATTTCACTCCATCATCACTGACAGCAATAGAAATCTGGTCAAACAGGGCCTTTAAGCTTTTCAAAGCTTCGGAAAAGTCCTAATTCCTATATTTGGGGGTACACATTGTTCCATTTCGGAAATATACTTTCCATGTGTCTGCTGTTCATGATATCTCAATTTTCTAGAGCTGTTGAACACATTTGCTTGAGATTGACTCTCATTTAACATTTTTTAAAATGCTGCCTTGTCTTCGAAGTTCCTCAGCAGTGTTTGGGAGTTCTTTGTCTTTCATTGTATTGATCTGGAAGCCATGAGGGTTTAAATCATACCTTACGCTTAAGTCGCAAAGGTAAAAACAATGTGTGATGCGAGGTCCCTGCTATGAAGTGCTCAGCTTTCATTTTTTACCTGTTTTGGGAAGAATGGTGAAACCCAATCCCATGCAGGGGATGTGTTTTGAGTTTAAAGTGAGTTCAGAGCCATGTTTAGAGCAACAGAAACACTTTCCCCGATTGCTCCTGCTCTCACATTCTTCGATGCCAGCTTCTTTGTTCTTCATTTAGAAACGTGTTCCAGTTTAAATTCCATTAGAAGCATGTCGAGAAATTGGATCCGTCCCTTTCAGATTAATGCATATGAACAGAGAACGTGGTTTAACTGGAAGCAGACTTTCAGGATTTCCACACGGGGACCAGGGAATGTGTCACCTCCGAGGCCGCGAACCTGGAGATGCCAGACATGCTCCATTTTGTTAGGATAAGGTCAGTCAGAGTTATGGGCAGATCTAAGAATCTGCCAGAGCCCACACAGCAGAGGAAGGTGGTCCCAGTTAACCTTGCCTCTCCGGTTGAATGACAGGACTCAAAATGGTGACGCTCAGGGGTCTTCTGTCTCATGCATGCTTGTAGTTCCAGGCTGTGTCTCATGCAGGGAATTCGGTAGAGGTCACACTGCCGTAACCTCATCCAAGGTGGGCTGTCGGAATCCTAGCATGCGACAGGGCGAGACGTTTTCTCAGGTTGGTCTTCAATGGGGTTAGAAAATAAACAATAGTGGACGTTTCAAGTCATGTTAAGTGTCAGTCAGCACACCAAAATCCCCTCCAGCCTGTGTTTCTCTCTGGTCACACACTCATTATGCATTTCATCATGCCTTCATGCATTGATGTAAACCTACAGGTGCAGATCGGTTAAGAGCATGGACCAATGAAGCAAAATCCACCAACGCAAGGAGGGACCAAGCAGCAGGGTCGTTGTCCAAAATGCTTCACCATAACTACTGCAGTAAAGACAATAAAAAAAATCCCACCTTATAGCATTGTAAAGTTGGTTGTTTTTGTCATCAGCATACCGAGGAACGGTATCATGAGAAACTAGAAACGCAAACGAGCTCGGAAGCATTTCTATTCACCGTGAACTGCATGCTATCTGCTGGCACTGGTGTTTACTGTGTTTACCCTAAGTCCCGTATTTATCATTTTCCTGGCATGAGGGGCTGGTGAGTAATCCCACAATGCCTTGAGCTACTAAATCCTCCTCCCTAGTCTCCAGTCCCACACCTTTATATGGACCCCCATCCACATCAGCTTAATTGTCTCCAAGCCCTCCAGCTGCCCGCCTCATGTCATAAACAAAAGGAAATGTGAAGGACGGATTAGGTCACTGCTGGCGTCAAATGTGTCGCTTTGTGACAGTGGCAGCCGTTGCAAACAGAATCCAAGACAGAGTGACTCAGCACTTCTACAATGACGACAGCACACTGCGAAGCATGTGCGACTTGATGCACCACGCCGGGCCTTTCTTACCACAGTTATGAGATTAAGCGCCATCAGATTTGTATGGCGAAGAGATATGAGTCACAGTCCTATACATGGTTCAATGTGTCTGCTAGAGGGCAAAAGATCGAGATAACTTCAACAAATGTACACTTTTTTGCATTTCCTCATTTCTGCTCACTGTTGGTCACAGCCAGTTGGTCCCACAGATCTGAGGCCTACACAGCGAACCAGGTTCATCACATCTACACTGAAAACACTCCAGCTACAAAAAACATCAGAAAGCTTTCCAGCAACTAACCTGCGTCATGTAACATGGCATAATTACGGATTTTTCTCCAAGGAGGAAAACACAGCTGTGGGCATTATGACATCAGCCAGAGCAGAGCAGAGCAGAACCTGCTGGACCCGCAACGTGTTCCAGGAGCGACCCAGTCACCCAGCTTCTTCTAAACACTTTGTCTTTGTCTAGCCATCTTGGCACTTAGCAACAACACACTTTTTCATGGATAATTAGGCTTCTACTAATTCAAACTCAGCACATAAATGTGGCTGCAAGACTCAGTTACTCAGATCCTTCCCAATTCTGGACCAGGGAAGGTTTGCTCTCTAAGCTTGTTCCAGCTCACCTGACTCCAGAGGTTTATTTTGCTGGAAAAATCCACTAATGTTTTGTGAAAGCTGGCTCTTTGTGTCCATGTCACATTTAGGTAGCACTGGCAACTGGCCATGGAAATTTAATTTATTTCCAGGGATTTTTGCAAGTATCAGCATTACATGTCAAGCAAGTACCGTGAAGGCCGTAATTTACATGGCTAAGGTTCCTGTCACATGTTATGTTTCCGGTGATTTCTGGGACATATTCAGCATACACAGCTGAGTAAACAGGTGAATTTCACCTCAGAGCAGGTGAGGAGATGCTGCTGTGACACCGAGTTACCTTGAAAAGGGATTCTCTCCTGTTGACATTATCATCATCCCAAATCTCCCTGGAAATCAGAATGATATGCTTCCCTAACAGGGCTGACAGTTTAATGAGTTAACCTACTGTCACGCATGCCACGGCCGTCACATTCACACTATCCTGTTTCCGACGGTTGCGTTCATTTCTTTGTGACACCTGTAGATGGTGTTGCTGGACATGCTGAGCTCAACGAAGGCTGAAAGTAGAGGAAGACATGAGGGAGAGCATGGAGGTTCCAGAGCAGGGCGGAGTCAGGTAATGAGTCTGCTCACCTCACCTGTGCCTTATCACCAGTCCTATAAGACTGAGTGCCCCAGAACATAGTATATCCAGTCTAGGGTGCCTGAGCTTGGTAGTTCTTCACAAAACCTAATGTTTGTTGTGGTTACTTTTTCCTCATATTTCAGTTGTTCTCAAATTGAGAACAGGGGTGTCTGTATTGAGAGTGCTGTGGCTGTTTTTTCATGAGCATCTTGACTCTCTGTCACTTCTTGGCAATGAATGTTGGAACATTGCCTATTTCTACAACGTATCTCAACAACCCTTTACCTCCCCGTTTGCCTCCACTTCAGCAGATTTGGGACTTGGTTTCTTACCAACCCACACCACTGAAATGTTAGGCGTTCACTGTCCGCCACCCAGCGGTATCTGAGATGCCACATCAACGCACGTGGCCCAGTGCTGTCACAGAGACCCCCCCCAAACGGTGCACCAGGGTACAGTTTGCCGCTCATCTGTTGTGGGTTAGGCTTGCCTGCAGGGTGTCTCTGAGGGTGTGGGCTGACTGGTGGCCATGCTGTGGTAACCCCAGAGGAACATGTCTCCCTGTACCACCCCCCACCCACCCCAAACCCTCTGGATCACCTCCCGTGTAAGGGCCCGTGACCACATCAGTCCATGGTGAAATGCACAGCACATTTGTCTGGAACAAAAGAGAAGGAAGGAAACACACACACACACAAGCTCACACAGGCCAAGGGCTTCCAGATGTGGGCGGGGTCAGCACCACTGACACCAGTCATATGAATGTGATGGACGGAGTCTTTGGTACAAGACGGACAGAGTCTTTAAGTGAATGGACTTATTGTCTAGAGTTAGAGAAATTACCTTCTGTTTGGTGACAAGCTGTCAGCCTTCGTGTTTATTGCTGTTTCTGTCTTTGCTAAGACCCAAATGGGTATTTTTGTTGTTTTTTTATTGTGATTGTCTGTCTGTTCTAGTATGTTCTGGCCATTTGATTTCTGGCATTGTGTCAAATGTGTGTGTGTGTGTGTGCACACGTGTGTTTGTGTAGAAGATATCACCCTGGCGTGCCGCATATGGAAAATGTGAATGGAAGGGGCAGACCCAGACCATGAAGGGGGCAAATGACAAACCAGAACCCTGTGTGGTGGGGATGGGGGGGCACACAGGTTAAACAAAGGCTGATCAAACAGCCGGGAAGCCTGAAACTTTTAGAGAGGTGTGACTGGTGCCAGTGCCACCCTTCCCCCACCTATTCAGGCTGACCCTTCTCTACCCCAGCTCAGTCGTCACAGCCAGGACGCCCCACCATTCTGGTTCAAAGGGATTAGGGAGTGGATTAGGCCGGCCACTTTGCACCGGGCCCACGGCCTCTACCCCTCGCGAGGCACGTGGCCTCCAGATGCCAGTGACTTCTCGCGCTCCTTCAAAGAAACAATTAGGGGTAATTATCGGGACGTATAAATGAATTTCATCCATGATTAAGATGTTTGGGGTAGCAAGACAGAAACGTGTGCCAGGTGGTAGCAATCTTGATCACAGACAGAGTGGGGTTTCCAAAAAAAAAAGCAGAATGAAAGAAAGAGAAAATAAAGAAATCTGCCTCCTTGTTTACACAGGCATTTGTGCTGTTGCCCCCACCCCAAAATCCATGAAAATGCATCTGTCCCCTTAATTCATTTAATGGTGCCAATTTGTCCTAATGATGGGTCATTTCTTATTTCAACGGTCCAAGTGTGTGCTACCTTGGGTGGCACAAGGACCACTGGGGCACAATTAGCTGTCCCCAAGCAAACATGCACATCCCTTTTAAGTGAAATTCGTCAGGCCACTGTAACAGTTCAGGGCCAGTGAGGGTGCAGATATCTCCCCTTCATGCGGGGTAAGCTGAGCTTGCAGCACCGGTCGACATGATAGGGTGTTTTTTTCAGAGGAACCCTAACGGGTACCGTCGTTTTAACACACATTTCTCTGGAAGGTTGCAGTTTGGTGTAAAATCGATTGAGAGAATGACCAAGGCACAGCCAGGAAGCTATGTGGCATTCCGCTAGTTATACCTTACAGAACTACCCCGGTACTACTATTCACCCAGCCACACTCAGAAAAGGGAGGTCTGTAGAACACGTGGGGTCTGCTGCCTCCCAGGTAAGACGCTAGAATAACACTCACTAACCAGACGCATCAAGTTTATCGTCATTTTATTCTGGTTTATTCATGGTTGTTTTGGGAGAGACTTTCCCAGAGGATTATGGGTGGTGCAGGTTAATCGGTGTCTGCTTTATTTTGACAGAATATGGCATGTATTTTTAATGCTGCAATAAGGCGGTATGTTTGTAGATACATATTATTCCTTTTTCTAAAACTAAAAAATACACTAGTCTCTTGTATTCTGTTTCACACAACAGAAATCTGTGTGAATTTTTAAGGCTATGACTAATTATACAGTAACGTGTCACGGTGAATGTGAATGGATGGATTCTGTCAGGAAAACGTGACCTATGACACCTTACTGTCGTAACAGTATTCGCTGCTGTGTACAAAGTACAGAATAATCGACTGGGACCGCAGCTCCAGATGTGACTGAGTTTCTACTCACAGACCGAAAACTCGTTAGCAGTTTCCTCAGGAGGGATCACAGGTGTGCGACAGGCAAATCTGTGCTCCGCCCCTCTGCCTATCTGAACTCAGTTGGTCTGAGGACTGACCGCCCCTTGTGTTGTCTGATCAGAGTATTTCCACATGATGCGATCCGCCGACGCGGTCTGCCGTGCCCCTGTAGCACAGCAAGTGGGAGAGATTTGTTTGCGTTTGGCAGTGTACAGTCAGAGGTCGATGCGCACAATGATTAATTAACATTTTCTTGCAAGTTCTCGGCGTTCAGTCTAAACACAATCTGTGGTGTATTGATACCCTGATTCTACGTAGGAATTTACTACACACCTGGATCAACAACTTGAAAGCGTGAAGCTCACGTCTGCTGTGTTCGATGCCGTGAAATGGGCCTTCTGGGGTTTGAAAGCTCGCTTCTAGTCCCGTGTTAATACTTTTTATTCTGTCTGGTAGGAGTTGCATTCCATGTAGTTTAATTCTCCCCACTGCCACTAGGAGTAACTATGGAGACCCCAGTTTCTCTGATCATTTATCATCACCAAAGGGTTAGGTCCTTCCAGGAAGTGAGTGGACATCTTGTACTTCCTGCTCCTTCTTGCAGCGAAGGACATCGGGACCCCACCGTGACGTTGATCTGCTTGAATCAGACTTGTTTTACGCCCACGATGGGCTTTCACTCACCTTCCAGGTCAAGGATGAGATACCCAGTGGGCATGGTGGTCACGTCCATCATGTCATGGCCTCCCACCGCATGGTTGCCGTAGTGCTTCTCTTCACTCCCCTGATCAAGCAGGAAGTGTCACACATGATTCAAAGGAACAATTTTCTCTGCCACTGCTGGCAAATGCTCCCTCCTCTCCCTGGCCGGAGAATACGTGCACGTGTGGAAATTAGCGAGGCATTCACACCCCATCAGTTTATGGGCTTCTCTGCTCTCTACCAGCAACAGGTTCCTGTCACCTGGTTTCCTCATTCCTCATAAACGAAACTCTGCTGCCTCCTCGAGACTCCTTGTGATTTTTCAGGGCCTGCAAAGCAGACATGCTCAGATGGAGAACTGTGCAATAGACACACACACACACTTTGTATGTCAGACGTTCTCTTGCCAGCGGTGATGATGCAAGACAGAGACACAGGAATATTACCACTTTCTCGTTGCCCCTGGCTGTAAAGTGTCTCGCTAACTTTGAAGTGGTTCTGCAGGCTGATGACAGATAGAACTCCAACAGAACCACAGGCGTCGGCCCACGGATCACTACAATACCTTGTTTATTTTGAGACAAATCTCCGTAGCATACGTCAGCACTTGTTTAGACAGGTATTTCCACAGTCTCTCCGGGATGAAGCCCTTTTCAAATGGCTCCTGACACAATTGTAGTAACAAGACAGAGGGCCCTTCAGGCTGACTCATCACACTAAATGTCCTGTCCGTGTGCCGTGCAGGACGAAGGCTTCAATTAGAAGCAGGAGAATAATATGACAGCCTTGCATTCTATTCATCGGTACGCTTGGAATGGCAATAACATCAGTCTCAGAGGCAAAATACGTTCCAGGCTTCCCTGCTTATGAATATTTATCATCAGAAAGTAGTGAGACTTAAAGAGGAGTAAGGAATGTACAAATAGTTTGAAGTGCAACCCTGCACTCAACACAAGCTTTGCATCTCACACGTGTTCTTGTGCCGATGGAGTTCCGCAGCTGGCGACTGTTGAAAAAAGGTAAAGGCCATCATGTAACGGAGCAGATCATCTTTATTGGGAGTTCCCTCCCCAGTGTGTAGATGCAGGTGCTAAAAAAGACGGGGTGACGGAGAACAGGTTGGACGTACGGACGGATGCTTTTTTAAGTGCAGTGAGTTTATACTCGTGAAGGCCTGCTTGTTTTATCTGGATGGACATGATGGTGTCAACACATCAGTGTAGGGAAAGACATGGCACTAAATGGCACGTGAGAAACATCTGGCTTCTGAATGACCAGAACATTGACATGGTCTGAGCAGCTCTTGCAGAGAATTGTGTTTAGGTACCATAAATGGTGCTAGACCCTCTCACTAAGAAGCAAGCCAAAGCTAAAAAAAAGAAACATACTTGCTCCTGGTCATCAAAGTTGCTCAGGTCTCCAATACTGATGAAGTGTTGGTCTAGAGTCTTATTCTGTTACATTCTTACAAGTCTGGGATGTGGTTAAACAGATCTTGTGCCTTTCTGTGCTATTGGTTTTATAAAACAGCAAGGCATTCTTTGAGGAGCATTAATATTCATTCTCATTTGAATGTATAAACTCCTCATACCCCAGATGTCTTCTGTGGGATGACTGCTGAGAACCTCCCATGAGATGCTTTATAGTGAAACCCTACCTCACAGCAACTTAGGACACCCCGGGGAGCCAGACTCCCAAGGCCGTTCCATTCTCTGGCTCTAGCACATGGCTGGTACTGAAGGCTAAGTTTCCTGAACGTGATGCATCTTGTGGTTCCAGGACACTGTCATATCTCCATCCTCATCATACCATGGTACAATGTCTTTTTATGCTTTGTTCTGTGATGCTATCTCTCGCACCCAAAGCTGAGATCTTTAAACGTCTTGTTCCACCTCATTCCATGATTCCTTTGACAAAGCCAGGAGATCGCCAGTCAACATTTTATGAATAACACAGCCAAATTTTGCATAGCCGCATGGAAACTGAACTGTCCCGTATCAACTAAGGATCACTAGATGTCACGTGCCTTCTTACATTCACCAGTGAATGCACCAGGATCTTATAATATTCCAAAAATTATATACAAAAAAAACCTGCAGGGTAGTTGGGGTGATTTTGAAGCATCAAGATTCACCAAGCATTTAAAAGTCCTTTTCATTTTGAGTTCCTTTTATTTAAAAACTAAATACCTTAAATAAAAGCAGATGATCTCATGTATCTCATGTAAGAAGGAACAGAGTGAAATGTTTGTCTATAATCAAACTTCAGAGACAACGACTAGAGGTCTGCTTGAGTCAGCTGTAGATGGTTACCTCTAACGGAGACTAAAACAGCTTGTATTTCCCCTGAATTTCAAATGTCTCGGATCTGGCCGCTATTTAAATTCCCAGGTTTGGAGGACATCTTGTTGAAGCGGAGAGCAGGGTTTCGGTAGATGCTATGTTGCGCTCACATTTTCAACACCTGATGTTTCTTGGAAGGCCGTGAGCTAATGAGGGTAGACTCAATGCCATTACTTTTCAGCAGGTGCTAGAATTTAATAGCATCTGGTTCCTGGTCCGACGAGTTTGTTCCAGTTCACACTCAACTGGAATGGGAAAAAAGGCTCTTTTTGAAATCTGATCTTGAAAACATCTGCGTGGTTTAATTGCTGTATGTGTTCAGTGTGTAAACGTCAGTGGCATGGGAACATTGATTATACTCGTGAGATGTATGAACACAAACGACACTGATTACTGCATTATTTGAAGACATGCAAAACCACTATTCAAGGGCGTGAATGCGCGCTTAAGGTTCCGAAGTTTGTTTCATTATTTTTAATTTTCATTTTTATCTTACAGAAATCAGCATTTCCACAACCTTAGCTGCAGGTCTCGTTTCATCTTCGAAGGATTATGGTAAACTGATGGTAAAATTCAGATAGTCTTTCTTTGGGCTGGTCGATTAATCAGTGCAGTCACACGTGCATTAAAAATACAACATGAAAAGGTTATTTTTGGTGACTATGAAAGCCTCTTAAATGGAGTGAGCAGTTTTACAAAACCAGCTTGCCAGTCACCCAGCCAGAACAGTGGATTCCTGTTAACGGGCATGGTTTTATGATGCACTTTAGCCATTATTCTTAGCCGCAAAGCCATCCCCTACTTACCAGCACTGTACATGTGACACTTCGAAGTCTGCCTTGCTCCCGTTCCACTTTGGCTTGAAGCAGGATTGCGGGGTTTGTCCATAAAAGCTCTCTTCTGAAAGAGATGCTTTTATAAGCGTCACTGGAGTGTGGATAAGACCTTGTGAGATCTATAAAAATGTGAAATGCGTGATTTCATCTCATGCTTTTTTTTTTTTCTTTTTCCCCCAAAAAACATAGAGGCCAGCTGTGTATTGCACTATGAAAACTGGCTACAAAACATGGTTAGCCCTCAAGGTGGATGATGGGAATTATGTTTCACAGGACACTGAGGATGGAGAAAACCTGATAATTACTTAGAAAAACCCCCACAGGAAATTGAGGAACTGGCTGGTCATCCAATATTCATCATTACATTTACATTTAAAATTGCCTACATCTTCTCATGGTAGGCAATTCCAACCAAACTTTGGATGAAAAAGTCTGCAGTTTGAAATCCTGAGAGTGGGCCTTATGTTGTACTTTTGAGGAAGGTACCATGACATGAATTACCAGGAAACATCCCGGAGGATAAATGGGTAGCAGAGGTGAAAGCCGCACAAAGCCGTGTTTGAGCGTTCTCGGGCAGACACAACAGAGTGGGTGGTGAAGATCTGAAGCTCATGGTTTAGCCTGACACAGGTAAGTAAACAGGAGATTTCATCAAGCAGAGATCAAATAGTACAAGATGGAAATGACAGGATACATCTGGAATAAAAACAAACGATCATAACCACGATTCATTCTTCCATGCTGACATGTGTCGTTCTTTTGTACGCCTTTGTTATCAGATGAGCTGGCGATGACGATTTTTGTTCTCTTAAATACTGAAATGATTTCATCAGATGCTCTCAATGCAGTGCTGAGTGATTCAGCTGACAATTTCAGCTCCCCTTTGAGACAGGAGCCTGGCAAGAATGAAGGCATTGTCCTGCACAAGTAGTGTAAGCCATCTCCAAAAATGATAGCTATTCTTCATTTTTTAATTTTTATTATCTATGTTTTCAGAATCACTGACCAGGGTAAGCAGTTAGAAGATGGTTGTTGTTTTCAGTAGCGCTGGGGTATGTCTGCCAAATCCAGATAAACATTACTTGGGACAATCCCCTCAATGATTTAGCCAAGTGACGACATGTTGATTCGATAAACTGCCGTTCAGAGCACGGCTTTCGATTTGTAGAGCTGGACGCCATCCAGGACAAATTCTGGATAAAATCCTTATTGAAGGATACAACTGCAGAAGCCACCTGGGATTGAACAGGCTGCCTTTGGGTTACGGGTCACCTCAGTACATGTGGAGAGTGTGGGTTCCTGCTAAAACATTTGGCCACGGGGGTGAATGCGCCCCACCCAAAGGCCCCTGGATCCTATGTCAATAGGTGAGCTATTTTCCTATTTAAGGACACTAAAGTCTATTTGGTGTTAGAATCAGGTCTACAACGCGCAGCAGCGAGGGATTCTGGGATAAACTGGAAATACAAGAAATGTTGACATTTAAAGACAAAAGGGAGAATAAAACCACACATAAAGCTTAGAGAGTTATTTTTTTATTGACATTGGTGGCACAGTAGCTTAGTGGGCAGTACTGCTGCCTTACACCTCAATGGGTGAGGTTCGAATCTCTCCTATGTTTGTTGATTTTCTTGGAGTGCTCCTCCTGCAGTTCAAAGGTGCACAGTTAGGCTAACTGGAGTCTGTGACTTGCCTGTAGTGAGCGATTGTGCGTGTCCTGTGATGGGCCGGCATCCTATCCAGGGTGTACCCTCACGTTGTGCCCAATGATGCCTAGAATCAGCTCCAACCCCCTTTGAGCCCTGCCCAGGATAAGAGGATGGAAGATGGATAGATGATGTAGTGTATGGGGAAGTCCACATACCTGGTTCTGTACACCTTGGCTTCTGAAGTACGACTCCTTTCCTTAGACGCTCAAATGTGCTTTATGAACATATTCTACAGTTTATACATTTATAGACATTGTATTCTGGAAGGAGGGGTTATTCAGTCATCATCCTGTGGAGCACAAGGTCTTTAAAATTTTTCCTCAGGAAAATCAACAATAAAATACTTTGGCTCACACTTGAGAAAATGTGCAATAGCAAATAAAAATGTGATTGATTGATGATAATATAACCTGGCTGAGATGTTAGTGGCACAGAGAGACCTTTCTGTGCTGTAAAGACTGCCGTAGGTCTGCTGGACAGTCATTCATTGGTCCCTCACTCACCTTCAGCATTACTCCCAAGCCCTGGGCTTCTCAGCACAGCAGTGAAATGCATTCTGGGAAAGGAGGACAGTGAAACAGAGCAATCAGAGTGTAGTACTGTATGTAACTAGGCTTGGAAGTCCAACAGTACCTAAGAGGTTAAAGGTTCATAACACAGCCAGCCGCCTTAAGCTTTACCTTTGAATGAAGGTCTTAACCTGAACTTCACTGGTTAATATCCACATGTATAATTAGGTGAAAGTGTAAACTACGTGAGTCACTTTAGATAAATATATCTATTACAAAAATAATATATTTACATAACATTTACATATTACATAAACATTCATACATACACATATTTACAGTTTTTACTTCAATCATAAAAATTTATCCCAGCAATACTTAAAAACATTTAAATGGTCAAATATAAAGGTTGTGATGAAAAGGGAATTCACCTTGCTTGAGCAGACTGCTGTTTAATGTTTTTTTTTATTATTACTTTTGTTAACATGCATAGACAAATTGTTGAGGCATAGAAATCCAAAAACACACAGGCAGGCACACAGCAAATTGTGCATTTCAGTTCAAAGATCATAGTCGAGATCGTGCCCAATGTCATCATTCTTCTAAAAAGTCTTTGTTTTATGAAGTGTGTGAATGGAGTGTTTTTGAAGAATGATTTAACACGAGGTCTGGTTCCTCAGTACCAACCCAAGGGACTCTGCCTGGTCCCTTTCACTGAGGTGGTCCGTTCATCAAAGGCGCTCCACTCAAGACCGAGAATATGCAAACCATTTTGGACATTTACCTGTTATCCTGCAGGAAAATCAGCAGGGAAGCAACCCTTTCATGGGAAACATCTTTGAACTTGTGGCACAGCAATCAAACTGAGTCAAACCCATGCAGGAGTAAGGGAATTACAGATTGGGTTTCATTCAAATATAATTCCATGTTTCTGGAATGTTTAATTTCCCACACATGGCCTGAGCAAGCCTCTTTTTTAAAGACCACTTCTCCCAAAACTATGAAATTGAGCTTTATTTTATAGCCTCCAAGGTCTGGTTTATGGCAGCATTGCCCCCCCCCCCCCCCCCCCCCCCCCCCCCCCCCCCCCCCCTCCCCCCCCTCCCCCGCTCCCTCCCTTTCTTCTCTCTTCTCCTTTTTTCTTGCCCCCTCTAGGGAGCGAGGAAAAACAGA
>JAACJT020000064.1:13329336-13358355 GCA_009936485.2 Gymnarchus niloticus | reverse complement strand
CAAATGCTGCACTGAGATCTAAAAGCACCAGCAATGAAAGACAACCACGATCTGAGGCCATGAGTAGGTCATTAGTTCAGCAGAGAGAGAAAGGAAGAGATAGAGGAAAAAATTCAAGCAGCAAGGTCTTGATAGGTCTTTGATGATGGGGAGTGGTATTCCGTGCAAGAGAACTATACGTGGTTTAGAAGCCTGTCTGGTACAATCAGAATGTAACCAACCCCCCCACACACACACCTCCCCAGAATTAGCCAAACACAGCTTATGAGTGTTTGGCGCACATTGTCTCCCATCTAATGTGGGGAGGTTGTCCCATTCTCTCTCAAGACATCCTCTTGGTGATGGTCTCCATGGGCAGACACTCCCTGGTGATGTGCGAAGGAGGGACGGGCACCAGCAAAGGCATGGAGGCGGACCGCGCACATGCTCTTAGATTTACGTCCCGCCGCGCTGTTGTGGTCAGTGTGGTCTGACACTAACCATTTCCAGGAAGGAAAAACTCAGTTGTACGAACTGGAGTCACTCAGAGGAGACAGATTGAGTCTGTCGGAATTATTCCTTTTCTGTAAGTCCTGTCTAAGGTCCCACAGCCTTTGCTGGGACCAAATGCCACGTCCCGTCGCGGCCAGGCGGCACCACACCCCTATGTGACGTTCCATCTCTCAAGGTGTAAAAGCGTTCATCGTCTGCTCTCTTTGAATGGCACTGTATCGTGGCACAACATGTCACCTTATTGTCCTGATCCAAGTGGAATGGCGCCAATGCACTGGTGCACCCAGCCAACGCTGTACAGCTGCATTAAGGTACTTTGACGATCCAGAGAACATTTACAAGGCACATCATAATGCAACAGGGGGTAATCCTTAGGCCAGGAGCTCCCTGAGTTACAGGTGCTCAGGATTAAGGTAACTGGCTGATGAATATTGGATAACCGTCGGAAAGAAGCAGATGACGTGCTCTCTATGTCTGACCATAAAATCAGAAGCACTTTAAGCACTAAAGCCTTGAGCGAAGGGAGCAATCCCAGCCATGCAGGACTGTCTGATTACCCAGGCTCTGATCCTAAAGGGAAGTTGTGCAACGTGAGGAGCCACGACATTCAGAATCACCCGTTGTCCCTTTGGGTCAGTACAGGCAGCGCTGCAGAGGATCCAGGCAACACGTGTTTCCTGTTATCTGCCCATGAGCTATCTCTGAGGTCAGAGGTCAAAGGTCACAGTCTGGACCGCGTGTTGTGTTACAAATGAGGTGAGGGCAGGGTAAGATGTCGGTGGTGGTAGGGGGTGTGGGGTGTGAGGTGGATGCTCAAATAAAAAGTTGAGATTAAAAAACCACCTGCTTTGGGATTAGAAGTCAATGTAAAATCAAAGGCTGTCATGATGGGCATCATAATGACAAATGCATGTCTGATAAAAGACCCATAATTCTGGGAAATGGTTATAGTCGCAGCTGGAGTCCTGCTATGAAGAAAACATGGAGCTTCAGTGTGTATCCAGCTGTATAAATGGACCATGTGCTTTGCTGGCGGCGCCGAACAAAGGTACACGCCGTGCGGCGACACGTCCGAATTGGTATGCCGTTCCTCTCTGGGTGGGGCAGCGTCCCACCGAGTGTTTTTGCAAAAACGTGGTCTCGATATCGCCAGGGGACATCCCAGCTCATGCGGACGTGAGGAAGCTGTGTCGCGGGAGTACAGGTGCGAATCATCATGCGTCAGCTCTCCCGAAGGCCGTGTGTTTGGCTGCCGGCAGGCGTCCTCTCGAACCCCTGCTAAGGCGGCTGCCATTGAATTAACTGAACTGTGAGGTACCCCAAGAACAACCAGAGGTGGGTCTTCGTACGGAAGGCCAAATAGTCATCATGTGTTCTTTTTCTTGAAGGGTAACGTGGCGTAGGTGGGGCAACATTTAAGGATTGAGACCAAAATGTTTAGCTGTGTTGGTTCCACTAAGGGAACCCTCTGTTACACTTCAAATAAAAAATATTCAACGTGAATCTCTTCAGAAAATGTGTAAAAGTGTATAACTGTAAAGTATCAAGACCAAACGTTTACCTTACTCGACAAAAGAGCCCTGAGTGAATTCGCTGTCGTTCCTCTGTTGTAGCTGAGCGACCTCAGGCTACGTGATCCTTGTCCGTCACCAGGCCTCCTCAGATGAGTTGTGAACATGGCTGATTCAGTCTCCCTGCTGTAAGTTCACAGGGGTGGAGCCATGAGCTGTGCTAAGGAATGGAGAGCGGGGCGACCGGCTTGTAATTTAGACGGCCTCGCGGGATCTTCCAGTGTGTTACCGTGATCACTTTACTGCATCGTTCTTAATCACAATCCTCCTTTGTTCACATGCCCCAGAGAATTTGCCTCGGTATTTTTCCTCATGTTTTTACAGATAAAACTGTACAATCCACTAGTCATAAAAACAACACTCTTATCCCCTAGTGTAGAACTCACATATTACAAACTCCCCTAATATTTTCTTTGTTACTTTATAACATTATAGAGTTGCTTATCTTGGCTTTACATATTTATACATTTGGGTATTTTACTGCAGTTATTCAACTCATCTTATATAAATCATCCTGCAGTATTAAGGACCTTTATTTTTGCGTGTGCACACATTTATCAGTACACCTAACTGATTATTATTCATGTATAAATGTACACGTGTCATAATGTACTTCTGTCCCTCTCTGTCAATATATTTTTTCTGTGTGTATACGTATATCAGTACTGAGGACACCTTTCCTAACACTTAAAGAGGTGCTGATCGTTCTACCCTGCCGTGACCTGCCCTGCTCGCATGTTTCATCCCCATGGCTGCCAACACCCCCACGAACCCCTAACCTGCCACCGTCGACATCCCGGCTGATCCACGCCCCCCCTCCGGCCTCCAAGTTCCCGGCTCCATGCTTTCCCTGGGTGTCTCACGCCCTGAAAGCATGAGGAAAAGTTTGTCACTCCCCAGCTCCCAGTGCGACTACACTTGATTTATAAATCTCACTCCCCTCCCACCCGCCGGCAAGCGGTTCAGAGTGAGAGAGTGCATGGCTTTATTGAAGCTGCCCTGCGTGTGAACGGCCTGAATTATTCGTAAACAAGAGACCCATTTTCTCCTAATAACTCCTAAAATATACATTGTATTTATATTGCATCATAAAATGGGGGCAACATTTAGTAATAAAAGAGACAGAGACAGAAAGTAATATCCTTGGCAAGGCCATGATCTCTTCCCTCTGAGCTCACCAAATAAGAACCAGTCAGGCACTGACCACCACGTCTGTTACTGACCTGCGATTTATGCAGTTGCTTTATTTATTATCAGTTTGGGGAGCACAAGAAACAGAGAAGTTTAAAACTGAAATGCTACTATGCTAAGTTCTTTAAATATTATGTAAATAAATGCAAACATAAGTCTTGGGTACGTTTAGTGTGTGTGGATCAGGCTGGAACGTTGAATACTTCCATACTCTGGGAATGGGTGGGGATTTGCATGGGAACGCCCTACGGCGGGTAGGTGAGGGCGGGGCTTGGTGCACATCTGTTCCACGGTATTGGTAGCTTGGAAGGGTGGAGGCATGTGGTGGCGGTGGGGCGAAGTTACAGGCCGCTGTTACACATAACAGAACCGGCACACTGTCTGTGCCGCATCCTGGCCTAACCATCAGCAGCCCTCACCACAGGCCTGCATGTACCCAGAGGGAGATCAGCAGTGCGGCAGGATGACTGAGAGACCATGAGAACTACTTTGTCAGTGCTGGTATTTCTTTCCATTGTCATCCTACCATCTCTTCTTCCATTGTGGTAACTGGTTAACCAAAGAGAGCCATGACGACTTGTGACCAGTCCTGAAAATGCCTGGCTGGTGTTTCAGTCTGTCAGCATCATTTCCATGATTATCTTGATGTTTTGTCAAGTATAATAATGATAATAAACATGACGTTTACCAAGTATACTGCGGAATTTGGAAGCGTAGGTCATTGACAGCAATAGGGCTGGCTGATGAGTAACTCTCTTGTGATTTATTTTGATTTCAATGGAAAAGGTCCTGGAGGGTGTCAATGTTTTTCTGTTCAAGGGGGGAAGGCCAGAAAAAAAGGTTAGAGGGGTGGGCAGTGGTAAAATCCAGGGATGAAACCAACAAGGATATATCCCAGCTGGTCACCAAATGTGAGTTTAGAGGCTTAAATACCATGGGAGTGGGGCTGGGGGGGGGGGGGGGCAGAATTAGAGAGGTTGTCATCGCCCAACGGCAAACACTAGTACCATGTTTGTTTGCATGGACAGCACTGCTAGCCTTGGCTCTGCGCACATCAGACAGGATTAAGAAGTCACGGCAGAGGTCGCCCCCCACTGATGAATGCACTCTAAACCTGGGAGATCGAATTCGATTCCCAGAGGACTGTTGAGATGCATGCTTTCGTGTCAGATCACTCCTCAGGCTTTACCCATCTGATTAATGGTTTATAGTCTTTACTATATAGAACCAGTGAGTGTTGTCGGGAAATGAGGCAGTGTGTCTGGGAAGCGGGCATGGTGACATAATGGAATGGACTCTTTGTTGATCTCCAATTCCTCATGACCCTTGACCATTGGTCATTGCTCTGTCAAGGCAACGCAGTAGCACAATGCAGGTTTTCCTGCAGAGCTTGAGGATTGCCTGGGGGATCACCAATTAACTTCAGCAATACATACGAGGGGTGAAGGTCTGGCTCTCTGTAACAGGTGACACTGTGGCTTTTAGATGGGCTTTGGACCTGTCTTCTGTGGGAAAGGAGAGAAAAGCGAGTCACAGTGGAAGCGTGACTCAGCATCAGGCCTCATTCATTCCTGTGAGCTTCCCAGAGCCGCTGCAGTTGTTCGGCCTGGTCACGCCAGTAGCTTCAAAGCCTGTCTGCAGTCCGTCACAGAGAAGCTGCAGAGAGCCTCCCGTGGCATCACATAGTCACACGGACACACTCATGTGAACATCTGCATACAGAAGGCACGTGTACAAACTCATCGATATTCACACACAGACACAGACCTCCACAGTGTTTGGGATGCTGATAAACATGCCCCACAACTCTACTGATTTCACATTCAAGCACATTGACTAGCAAACATGTGTGGCTCGGAAAAGCTCTGTTTTTATGGCACGGGTCACTTGGCAGAGCTCCACACCCCATCTTGAGTAAACAGACAGATGAACGAAGTCCTGGCACTCGCCCGTATCGGCACGGCGATAACCATGACAGTGAGGAACGTGACTGTGAAACCCTGAGGTACACGCAAGCGGAGGCCCGACTGAGAGATGTAGCCAACTGAGGCAGAACAGCAGCAGCAGGAGGGTGGCCTCCTGGACCAGCTGTGAAGATAAAAATGCAGGCATAAGATTAACACCTGCTTCTGGTAGTAAACCGTAAAACAACAAAAATGTCAATGTTCCAGACTCAAGCTTATTTTCTCTGGCTTATTTTCACTCTAAAGACTGCCCTTTGAGTGAGATGGTCATAAAAACCAGATTTATTTGCACTGCACAGTCTGGCTCTGTGGGTTAGGAGGCTGAGAAGTCCAGAAGGTGGCTGGATTGAATCCGGTGGCCAGAGGAGAAATCGTATCACTGTTGGCCCCTTGAGCAAGGCCCCCAACCATGGAAATGGTTCCTGAGGTGTTTCATAAATGGCTGACCCAGCATTTGTTTGCACCTATATAATTACGTACTTGTTTGCAAATAGCAAATCTTTATCATTGTCATTGCCAATACACTCAAACTCTGGGATTTTTTTACTCACACGTCTACCCTTTTTCTAAGTGTCACTTGTTTACAAACACACTCACCCACACTCTCACATACTGTCTCTTTTTCTTTTCCTCACACACTATCTCATGGACGCATGGTCAGTACAGCTGGTCAGGAGTTGGTATAGTTTAATGAACGACAGACTACACAACTCCTTAAACTTCACACCCACCATGTTGATGGATTGTTGTCTGACCCTTTTAAACAAAGCTACGCTGAACTCATTGCATGAGCCTGGGTATGGAGAAGCCAGCGAGAGACTAACAACAGTCAGCTTCCCTTCACATCTTCTCACAGATTCCTGGGCCCAGTTTAGATTGGGTGCCACAACTCCCCGCCCCCCCCCCAAGCTTCTAATTAGGGGTTATGTGGAGTGTCCAAATTAAAACCTGACTTTACGGGTATTTTCCTCTGCTTTTTCTGGGCGCTGAAACAAGGGCGTGCACAGAAAGGCATACGAAAGAAAAGGAAGTGAATGAAAAGGCTGAGATGGAGGTGGTCCTAACACAGTGGGCAGGCCTTTTATGGGTTTATCGCTTCCTCCGTGAGAGAATTGTGTCAGCGCGGGGGGTGGGGGGCACCCCAGCTTTCTAGAGACACAACTGCCCTGTCTCCTGGATGTTCATCGTTAGCCTGCTAATTAATGCTGATTTAACCCCAGTCATTTTAATTAGGACTTGTTTTTTGAGCGCTGTACCCCTCCCATCCCCCACCATCACCACCAGCTTCTTTGTTCCCATTGCCTGGGGGAGGTGTGGACATTTTGAGTCCCACTAGTCTTCTGTGGATTTTTACTGTGTGGGACCCCAGAGAGTAGGCGGTATCAAAGGAGCCATTACTGCACGAAAACGTAACCCCCCCTCTAAAGCACATACTCCTGATTTGAACTCTAACTCATTTGATTGACTGATTTGAACTAACTGATTGTTCCTCATCTAGACCAAATGTTGATAACTGATTGCTTCCTGAAAAGAATTCTCAGCTCCAATGCCTCTTTCTGATTGGTTGATTGTATTTAATGTCATGCACCTTGGGCTAAGGTGTGTATTCCTTTGCTCACTCCTCATTGGCTGGTTAAGGAGAGCCCATTTCTCATTGGCCAGTTGAGCTGAATTGTTTAATGACGTTTTCCAAGCCTGTCCTTCAAAATACAGCTCAAATTCATTTTCTAAGAAAACCCAGCAGTGTCAGGTAACTCTTCCTGGAGCACCATCCAGTTCACCAAATTCTGCCTCCTCTATTCCCTCTTAATCCTGGCAGATTGTCTAGATTGTGAGACTTGCCCTTTTGATGAGACTGACAGACGGGACCAAGATAAAAATAACTTCTGAACATTGCAAAAAGACCTGTGTCCATCTTCAAAGTCATCATGGGACCAGCAAACTTTCTTTGGGAAGAAGATTCTGTGTGTATGTGTGTGTGTGAGAGAGCTTATTATGTTTATTATCACTTAGTGGGGATGCCATTTCCCTGGGGAAATGAAAACCTGTGACTAAAACAGCAAGGAAAATGAATTGGGGTGTGTTGATCATCCTTGAGTGGACCACCTAGAATCAGTCTCTCTGAGAGACTACCCATCCCGGTCAATCGTCCCGGGCCAATGCCAGGGTCTCGGCACAAACCAATCTTCATGTGTCCAGCTGAAACTGCCCTTTGCCCTCGCCTCGTATGTGTGTCAGACCTCGGACCCGTCCTAAAGAGGAAACAACTCTCCGCTGAATTAAACAGATCTTGTGGTGTCTAGGGAAATAGTGACATCATAATTAAAGTAGGATAACATTTTTAAAACATATGGTAAACCTGAGAAAACAGTAATCACAATAAAAAAATTATAGCATATGTTAAAGTGCCTTCTTTGTCCAGGGGAAACAGTGATATAACAATGAAAAGAAGGATAGCATTTTTAAAATGCCTGCTTTGTCATTTTCCCTTTATCATTTGATACTTGTTTTGAAATTTGAATTATCGCATGTGTGTATTATGTTACACTTATCCAACCACAATCACCAACTTGCTGATGAGAGTTAGCTTTAGTTCCCTCCCCCCTTGCTGTGCTCTCACAAAATGGAACCATAAACATATTTAATTATTACAGGCTCTGTGTCAATTCCCTATGCTCCCTTTAAAATGAATTAATTTGCAGATATGAAGTTCTGGTGTGTCATCTGGTGCTGGTCTCGGAACTCAGTTTATCTGGCCTAATTACTGATCTGATTTTGGCAGACTCAAAGACGGGGTGCTGCCTGTGTCTAATCTTTATTTGCAAATGTCAGCTTTTTTTACATGAAAAGTGGCAGAATGCTTTTGTTTGTTGCCAACTTCAGTATGCTATATATTTCTTAAGAGGTAGCGTTAGAGAGCGAATGTCAAACCTTCAGAATGACGTTAGCATACAAATGCATCTGTTTGCATGTTTATTTGTGATTGACTGTGTATATGTTGTGGGCCGGAATTCGAGGTGTGGTATTAGCGTTCACATCAGAATAAGAATCAGTATCAATTTTTTTTGCCAGGTACATTATGTGTCCGAGGAATCTGTTTCGTAGTCCGGTCACAGCAAGCATGCACGACAAATAAGGAGACAGCAAATAGTGCAAATTGAAAGGGAAATATGCTGTAAGGTGATGATACATTGGCATGATGAATACAGGAAATACACTCTTATACAATAAAATGTACAAAGTGTGCTCAGAGAAGCCAAGTGCAAAGATAGTGTTATTTAATAGAATGATCACAAGACTCAGGTTCATAAACAGGCGGAAAGAAGGTTGGTACCCTGGGTGATCTGGAAAAACAGGTGACTGAATCCAAGACATAATCCACTTGTGCAAAATCCAAGGTACACAGGCAACAGAGGTCCAAGTCCAAAAAGACAGAATATGGGCAAACACATGAAATCTGTAATCCAAAAATCAGAAAGAGAGTAAGCAGAGACAAAAGACAGTCATATATGAAATTCAGAAATTCAGGTGACAGAGACTCAGAATGGTGCAAACACTTTATATCTCACAATGAGGCAAAGGAACTGCTGGGTTTAAATAAGGACACCTGAACAAGGCACAACCGGTTAGTACTCAGGGTATGGCTGACAAAGTGAGGCCGGATCCATAGAATGTATAGCAGATATGCAATGCAATATTAGACCATTGATACGGTAATTGCAGGAGAGAGCAAGAATTACAGAACTGTTTTCAGGGAACAGGGACTTTATTCGGGGACCCATATGCAGACCAGTTCAGATAAAGACTTTAGGGGAACAACGACTGTTGAGTATCAAGCAGTTGGGGTCAGGCATTATGGTCTGAGTGCATTTTCTGCTGGAAATAAAATGTTAAATTCAACCTCACATAAACCCTGAAAATATGAGACAGGAGATGTGAATTAGTGTGCCTTTTCCCCCCTCTGGATGTTTACACCCCCTCCCCACCTTATGCTTGTGTTATTGTCACAGTTCTCTCAGGGTATCAGGCAGTCAGAGAGCTGAGGAGGGGACAAGACTCCAGGACAGCTCTGCCATTCACATGTCTCTGAAGTTTATCCAGCTGAGAAGATCTAAGCGGTCCACCTCCTACTTTCACTGCCAGCCCCTTTGTCACATTTGTCAAACGCTCACCAGGCGTCCGTCGCCATTGCCACCAGGTCTCTGCAGTCACGCACATGCAGGGATGTTGACGGCTGGCTTAAATATGGATTTCTACAACCCCCCAGGCACCACCCTGCCCCCTGGTCCAAATGGCTCCAGATTGATTTCACGTAATTATTGTGATTTAATGGTCTTACTGTAAAGACCTCCATCTCTCTGTGGATCGATGGTGGCCTTATATGACTGTCCAGTTTTGGACAGCTAGCTAGTGGCCCCCCGCCCCCAACAGGGTGGGCATGGTCAAAATAATACGGGCAGTCAGCAGGAGGGAAAAAGAAAGAGTCAGGACCATTTTCCCCGGAGAAGCTTGTGCTGAAAAACATGTTAAACTCCTGCTTCCTTAAGACAGAGCCATTCTAGTAAGGACCAGTAAAAGCCAACCCAAAAGAAAACCATGACAGTTGGCCTGGTACCCTCCCAACATCACCCAGTTGAGCCTGGAAGGGGTGGGACGTGTCCTTTTGCTGTTGAAATAATGCAATAAAAACCGGCTCCAGAAGTGATGGACCTGTATGCACTCCTCATTGGTCCTCCTGTCTCAGGTCTACACAGGAAGTGATGAGCTCTTTGCTTTCCTCATTTGTCTTCTTCTCTTGAGCCTGCACAAGATGTGATGGATTGGAAGTTGGATCAGTGATGCAGACCACAAAGATCCAGAGAAGAGGTGCAAATCATTGAAGGCCCTTTTATGTTTTCGCACAGTGCAATAAATAAAGTCAGATCTCCAAGGCCTTTTCTCTGTTAAAATGAATGCTTAAAAAAATCAATTGATAGTCAAGGTCTGGATAGAAACAACAATTCATCTAAAGAAGTCGAAGAAGTGGACATTAAAGCACTTCACCTCCTGGGCTGTTGGAACCTATTCAGGTAAATTCAAAATAGTGATTTTTGTCTTGTTTTACCTTCTCCTGAACATTTGGTCCTCATAAAAAGGCGCTGGGACAAACATTCAACTATTTTCACATTGTGCATAATACCTCAGGTAGCCCCAGCAGCTAGCAATTCCAGTGAGGAGTTTTGATAGCGGAGATGAAATGCATCATGGAGGAATTGAGGGAGGGAGTAGATTCATCACATGTGGCTCTGATCAGGGGGATGTCATAACGAGAGCCGCAGGCCAACATGCAAAGGGAGGGAGGGTGTAGAAACGTGGGATTTCACTTAACAACTTCCCAAACAAAAACAGAAAAAAAATTGAAGATGGCAACAGAGAAGAAAGCCATCGCCCTACAAAGCGATAGACCCTGTCTGTCACACAAATCCCCCTCGCTGTACCTTTGGATTTTTATTTACAATCTCCCACCCTCAGTTTGACTCCAGAAAGCCGACTCCATGACCTGCATGCTCTGGTTAATGAGGAGCTGGGGGTGTATCAGCACTTAGGGTAGAACACTTGTACACCTTCTCACCGCTGTGAGAAGCATCCCGTGCAGCAGATTTTTACAGCCTTGCCTGTTCCATAGGCTGCTGATATTCTTGTTTTCAGCCCCAATGCCACCAGGTCCTGCGTTTGTCCGCTTGTTGATCTGTACTGTGTTTGGTGAATGGGAGGAAACAGGCTGAATCTTGGCCTCTTATCAGAGGCTGGAGAGAGTAACAGGCTATGCCCAGTGATTTTTTTCCATTAGCCCCATTGCTATGGCTCCTCAGGGAACGTTCTTTTGTCAGAAGAGTCTCCAGAGACGGCAGGATTGATAGTGTGAGCATCTTGTGTAGAGGGCCACAGTGCATTTCAGGAAGTTCTGCCCCAGATCCTGTTCTGCCAGCTTGGAAACAGAACTTGAAATACTGCAAGGTCTGGGTGGGCTCAGCTTTTTAGAAGTTTCCTCTTTTAATGATGTTTTTTCTAGGTATATATGAGAACACTGCCCCTGCTGGTGAAATGGATGCACTGCACCCTCTAGAGAACAAGGGTAGACACTGACACCTGCGCCCATGGCGAAAGAAGACTATGTCTTATCCAGTCAACATGTCGCAATAGAGAATGCGCCTTCTATTCTGTACTCTGTACTCTAGCAGTTTCACACCCCCTCCCCACCGAAGCCTGGCGTATGCCACTGGAATTAGCAGGGTAGCGACCGAACAAGCACTATTAAAAGAGCCATGCATTGCACGAAGCTAATGAGCACTGGAACAGAACCCCACCACACCCACCTCAACCGTATTAATTACACGTGATTGATTAGTGCGCAATTTAGCCTGCCGGGAACAACAGACTCAGGTGGACCAAAATAAAACCTCCTTGCTTTTTTGTCGGTGTTGGAGTGAAAAGACAGCGGGGGTTAGAAAAGAATGATGAAACTGGCAGATTGTTTCTCTTGCTTATATGAGTCTATGTGGCCTGAGGTGTCCTTTCAATAACATACAGTAGCAAGTGGTGTACATTTTTCTAAATATTTGACTATATTTCTTCAGTAAGTTCTTACATAAGCCTTTAAGAGCTTCTTTGTGTATTTATACACACACTCTCACACAGAACTTGAACTCGAAAGCACTCCCTCCCCCCCCGCAGGCTGATTTAGGAGGGGCTTTAAGATGGTCTGACACAACGACCGTCTCCCCCTACGGCCGGCCGTGTGAAGCTGCTGACCTAGAGAAAGCTCCCAATTCCACACCAGAGAGGAATGCTTTTAGCGGAGCTCCTTTCTGCAGCTTCAAAACAAGGGCTGATAGGAGGCAGGTGCACAGACCTGTGGGGGGCGCTGCCGCGCCCACTTACAGATGTTGCATTTAAGAAACTCAGTTTTGGTGGCAGCCTCTGACTGGGAGGTGGACTTCCCAGAAATGACTGTAAGGGGGTGAACTTGGGCTTCCAGTTCCTGTTCGGCTTCTGTAACTTTCTCTGATTGAATCACTCACCCTTTTAAAAAGACCATAGAGTTGTTTCTTGTTCTGTGTCTGACTATTTTAGTCTGTATAAGTTAGCATACATCTCCTGTAGGTGGAGACACACCTGCACAGGTTAAATGTTGATGTCCACTCATCTTTCCTGTCCAGTTCGTGAGACATCTTGGGCTCCTGGGTACCAGCCGTTCGAGTCTTCACTGGTGTAGGAAGGCCGGGGACGAGACGCAGGAATCTGGCCTCATAAATAAGAAGGCTGGGATACGGAGGAGCCTCTGAAGTACGTAACCTCCTGGTGGGTTTCACCCCAAGGGTCAGAGCCTGTGAACGTTCTGCCCCGTAAACTCAATCCATATTTCACCTCTTAGCTGAGGAGCCCCACGTTCGATAACAGCGAGCTCGCGATTTTAAATCACAATTTGTTCTCCGTGGCACTCAAATATAAACGTTTCACCTCGCCAGCTAATTTGGACCAGACCCCCCTCTGCCAAATAGTAAAACTTTTCCACTGAAGATCCACAAAAGAGTGAAATTTTGCAAAGTGTTTTGAGCATAAAGAGGATTGTGGGCTAGCTTGAAACATGAGCTGTGAAACATGAGCTCTGAAAAGAAAATACAGATAATGCCAGAAATGATTCTTGGCCATGTAAATGCCCCAAATCTGGGATGAAACATCTCCCATCGAACATATCACTTTGAACTGGCTGTATGAACACTTACAGCATAAATAGAGGACTTAAATGCAAAGTACTTACAACAGTCTGCTGCTTTGATGATAATGTCATTTTTTAGGAGGCTTACAATAATGTTCTTAAAGTATATATGTATTTCATTTGATTTTTGTGTGAACTTGTGTTTGGAATGGATAATATAATTAAAATAAAAAATAACGATTAGTGCTCATCTTGTGCACTGATTTTCAGGAATTTGTTAAGCTGGTAAACTGAGGTTTGGAAGTAAATTATGTAGAATAATAGTTAAAGTAACGATCAGAAATGACTAAGAGCGTTGGTGGGCAATCCCAGAATCCTCAGTGATATTGTGAGAACGGGTTGACCTACGGCCCATAATGGCATTCCCAGATTACTGGCTGCTTATTTCAGTGCTGACTTTCACAGGTTATGGTTTACTTGCTCAATGCTGGATGTTTTAGTAATTCAAATCTAGGGCCGTAAAGGCAGGGCTGCCCCAGACCCTGATCTGGAAACCTTTAAGTCCAGTTTCTGGTTAACTAGGATACCTGCTGTCCTACAGGTACACTGGAGCAGGACTCAATCAGGAGGTTCAGGTGGACCACGGAAGCTTGGAGGGTGTTAGGGAGGAAGCGATTCTCAGAGAACATCCCTGGCCGACCCCAGGCTGTCATTCTATCTGCCCGAATCCATTCCACTCTCCTCTCTCCTTGGTTTCGGTGTCTTTCTTGACGTGATACTCTGTGGTTTCCCGTGGCTCAGCACATTCTCTTTCTGTGGTCGCTTCTGGAAAAGGTTCAAACATCAGCATCTAAAATAAACAGCCTTCTCTCTTCCTCCAGCTTGAAGTTTATAAATCCATCAACAGTCTTTGGAAGCCTAAGTTTATTTTTTCTTTTTTTTTTAACAACCTCAACTTTTTCTTCCCCCCCCCCCCCCCCACAGTTAACCTCAAGCTGACTTCTTCTCCCTGGGATACAGAAAGATGCCAAACAAATCAACGGGAAGAGTTTCCACCTCACAGAGCACCGAGGGAGGGCAGCAGGGTACCTGGTCAAAGACATGCCCCTGACGTGACGAATGAAACACACACACAGATACAGTTAGGTACACAGAAACACACATACTAACAATGCCCCAAACACAATTGCATGGACGGTACCACAAGGGCACACACAGATACACAGAGATAGTCCCCGTCTCTAGATAAATGAACACACACTTATGCCAGGTTGCTCATATGCCGTATACCCACTGCCTCTCAGAGAAACAGCCCCACCTTCCCCCCACAGACACCGGGCAGAGAAAAACAGCCCCGGCGAGACAGGGGCCACGACCGTGAAGATATCCGCTACGGTGAATCAGCGTGAGTCCAACACGAGAGGTGTTGGGTTTGTATTTTATGGGGCCAGTGGGACAGGCCTGTCTGGTGGAGATGGAGTGCACTGTTCACTGGCGGTCCCCCTCACTCCCTCCTTTCGTCTCTCCTCTTTTCTTCTGTCACTCTTTTAAATCTGAGGAAGAGACTCTAACAGAGCCGAGGAAGGAGAGAAGGGCTCCATCTTGGGGTAGTCCTGTTTTCCACCACAACCTTAGCATCAATGGTAACACTCTCACCAGTGACTCCCAATGTCTTGCTAACACAGTGAACATACAGGATGGCCTGTGGGGCACCGGCCACCCTTCCTTGCCCCTATTTTGTCCTCTGTCCTGTTTGTCTGTTCAAAGCCCTCCCTCTATTACTCTGTTTTGGCCTTAGCAGGCCAGCACATGCAAGCAGGCCCTTAGATAGAGCCTGACCATGAGCTGGGATGTGACGGTCAGGGCCAACTTTGACACAGACTGTCATCTTTGAGACAGCAAAGCAAGAATGTGAACACTGGGGTCTTTTTGTGTTAAAGACAGCACTTAGGTAGTTGTATCTGTAATTGATGATTTCCCTCTATTCTCCTTGAACCATTTATTCAGTACAGGCTCATGGTGAGCCTACAGTCAATTCCAGCAAGCCTAAGGTATGAGGCAGGAATACAGGCCACACAGGCACACACATTAATGGCATTGTGGAGACATCAGTTCACCTAAACCGCATGTCTTTGGACTGTGGAAGGAAACCGGAGTACTCAGGAAAAACCCACACTGACACGGGGAGAACATGCAAACTACACACACACGCAGTTGGGGGCAGGAATTGAACCCCCAATCCTTGAGGCAGGAGGCCACAATGCTACCCCACTCAACATTCTATCATAATATGTATATCGTAACGTTCAGCCAATTGCTGCATATATAGTCAGACATCCGTGGCTCCCTTTCTTGGGGAATTATCTTACACTGTATTTGAGGTGTTGAAATTCGGAGCTCAGCCTAAGGGGAAGTAAATTTAACAAACTTAATTTATCCACAGAACGTATAGGAAATCTGTATTAACTTTCCTTAAATTTCAGACTGGATCAGCAGTTATTTTCAGTAGCCTGAAACGAACTTATTATTGCATCCAATGGGGTGTCCTTAAGACCCATGTGTCACGCTGGGGACTGCCACCTAGGTTTGGAGGGACGAGGCTGAGATTCCGTGTCCGATTGCTGCACGAAGAGCAGTTCCACAAGAGGTGGGAAAGCTTCTCGCCAGGGACTGAGGCAATCTTGACAAAGGAATGCTTGTTTTTAGCTGGAAGCTGGCAAAACTTCCCCTGTGATCAGGCCCTCTGACGATGCTCGTTGACAGGTCCATTTCTCCTGAGTTTGCTCCCTGCTCACTTTTCACAGCAGGTGGTCAAACATCCAAAAAGGCCATAAGGTAAACAAGCAACTCTGGCTTTTATGGACGTTACCTCGCATGCTTCTCTGCTCTCCCCATTTACCTCTTCACCTCCTAAACTCATCTTTTCATGACTCCTCAGTCTACTACACCACATGTTTCCATCTTATCTTGATGGATCCCCCTTCTTCTTTATGGTCACCTGTCTTTCTCACACAGAAACACGTTAGCCAAGTTGAGAAAGTTGAGATTCCTGTACCAGATGGTCTGACCTGCCACAGTGACTTCCTTTGTAAACGTGGCACAACTCGACCCCGGAATGACTCAGTGCTCCTGTTTATGACATCAGCTTCTCGAACAGAAAAGAAACTGACCTCTCACCAAAGTTGACCAGTAATGGACTTCAAGAAATGACTAAGACTCAAATGTATGAGAGCAGGTCCTACAGTCCTTTTCCTTGGAACCTCTTCACACTGCAGTCATATCTTCACTTCATACCTAGCCTTCGTGGAAATTTCCAACATCAGCATCCCGGCTAAACCAGCCACCTCACAGCATGCTCACACACACACAGCCTCAACCGTTCCCAAGACAAGGTCGCTGCTTTGAGGATGTAGATTAAGTCCACGCAGGATTAGTGAGTAGAGCTGTAGGGCTCATCCCAGTTTCTCTGACAGGCTGTGCTGACGAGCTGCTGCCACGGCGTTAGCTTGCGCGGCTAATGCGACAGCGTGTCAGATTACTGACAGCGTCAGGGTGCTGCTCCGCAGCAAAGGGCCTGATCTAACATGACTTTAGGCAGGTAGGCATGCGTGCCATCTCCGTCTCTCTGCATATCGGCTGACGGGCTCGGCGATCTTTCTTTTTACTTTTAAATTGCTTTAATTAGGTGCTGGTGGTTTGTGTTCCTTGCTTAACGCTACATGTGGGTGGTGTTGTGCTTAGATTTTTTTTTTTTTAAACAATTTTCTGGGTCTGTGGCAATGACACGCCAATCAAAATGCCTTTTCAATTTCAAGCTTGGTCTGGTTGATCCACCCAAAATGAAAATGGTTTCACCACTGGAACCCAGGGCTTGTAGTTAGGACTCATTCCGGGTCACCATTAATGGAACAGCAACCCTAGATCCTGTCGATGAAAGTATTTCCGGGTCGCTCTTAACAGAACAGCACCCCCAAATCCTGCGGATGAAAATGATTCCATGTCACCGTTAACGGAACAGCGCCCCCAGGTCCTGTGGATGAAACTATTTCTGGGTCATCTTCCCTTAATTGAACACCACCACCAATATTTTCAGTGTAGTGTAAATCTTCTTCCACGAAACACCCCCACACATGATGGGAGCAGGTTGCCATCACCTGGCCTCTTGCCACAGTACTGCGGCTTAATGAGATCCACGCGTGACATTACAGAGAAGGAACCGAAGCCTGTCATCCAGAAGGCTTCATCCATGCACCCCACCCCCCTTGAAGATGCTTTATGGGGGGGCCCTGCAGTAAACACACCTGCACCATGTGTTTATCTAGCTTCCGAGGCTGGATCACCAGCAGGCCCGATATGGGAACCGGAGACCAGCTTTGGGAGATGGTTTGTTTACTGGAGAGCCTGGGATTAGCTGAAGCCAAACAGGGAAGGTTTTTCCTCGAAGGGTTCAGCACATTTGGATGGCAGGTGTGGGTCTTCTATTTTGCCCTGCTGGTGCTTGGAAACAGCACATAAAGCAGTAAAAAAAAATCTTTTAGACAATACATTCAAGACATTCAATAAAACAGAGAACAAAAGTGTAGGGAAAATATTTTTTGCAGCCTCGTTTTTACAAAACACTTTATGAGCGTCTGTGTTGTATTAGTGTGCCCTCATTTCTACAGCAGTCAACAGGAAATCAAAACATAACATTATGAGAAACTCACACAAAACTGGTCCTATATGCTAGTTTGTGTTTATTATTTTGAAACTGGGATCAGGATTCTTCATCCTTAAAAACCAAAGTGTTCTCATGAAGGCAGGCTATGAAGGGCAGGAAGCTAGTGAAAGATTCAACACTTTGATCTTTGCCCACTCTATAAACACACAGCTTTGAATCTGCCTAAAAAAACTTCAAGGAGTCTTGAAAAACAAAAAATTCTAATTTTACGCTGAAAAAAATTTAGACAAAATCACTTTCGACCGTGACATTCAAATGGCTTCAGAGGCCAAACCATAGTGTGTTTTAGCAGTCCTGTTTAACATGCAAAGGAAGTGGTTATTCGGGAAGGCGAGGCCTCCAAACCCACAGAAAGGAGGGGATACTTCCCAGCAACCCTGTCATATGAGGCTCCAACCAATTATTTGGCCAGTGGGGTGTCAGTGTGAGCAAGATTCCTCAGCTTGTTCAATGGGTTTTCTGAGGATCTGCACAGCAAGCTTTGAACGGCTCCTACACTCGCTACAGCACTACCAAGCAGGCTTCAACACCCATGTCCAGACAGGATCCACACAGAAATCATCATATATGCACGAATCCAGTCACTATGTTCCTTAGAGCCACGCTCACCCAGTACATGATCACCCGCACCTCCTCTCAATGTGTTTAAGCTCAGTCCACTCACCTCTTACCTCACTCTTGAGGCTTTGTCTCCCTACTCAGTCTTGACATTCCAGCTTTCCTTGCCTTATCGCTCGGTTCTCTGGTTTGGTTCTGTGAATAGACTCTGACTGGTACTGCTTTTGACTTTCGGTTTGTTTGCCGATTGCTGGTTTAGCTTTGGATATTCAATTCTGGTTGCTGATGGCCTCACCTTAGTTCCTCAGCCCTTTCTCTAGCAATACCGATTGTATTGCAATGTTTGGGCCACCGTAGGGCTCACCTGCTTATGAGCAACATGAGGTGTATACAGTTTGGGGTGTGTAAATCTGTCAGGGGCAGGGTACTGTGGGTCTAATAAAGTGAGATCCTCATTAACTCTGTCCTGCTCTTACAACGTGCACAGATGCACAGAGACACATGGGCCTATACAGTATATGTGCTGTTGTTCACACACAGACACATCGGAAAACAACAATAATGTTTTTTCACTTCCATGGAGTCAACTCAGACATTTCGGTTTTTTTCCACTGGATCTAAAAGTAACCAGTAGAGTAACCAGTCGGGTATATTTTAGCCCAAGTTACCATTGTGCTAGCTGGGAGTAGCCCCCCCCAGCTTATTAACACAGGCTGCTTGAAGATCAGCGTTGGGGTGCTCGCTTAATATGGAAACGCCAGTCTGATGGAAACCCACAGAGCTCTTGGGTCGTAACCCCCTGCCCATGCTGGCAATGGTTCAGTCCAATTACCCTGCGTGTGACCAGATGGGCAGAATTAAGGGATTAAAGAGTCAAACTCATGCTAAACGACAGTCATAATCTGTCAGCAGGAAGAAAGATGATACGTAAACCATTTTGGGCTGAATGAGCCAATGGGACTTTTTTGCCCCATTGCTTACGTTTCTGTCAAGCAGCTGCTTCCAAAGGCTTTCTAACAACTTGTGTTATGACATTCACCTCATTAGAACATTATTTTTCATATACCGATAAATATGTATCACTACAGTATGTGCTTCCTTCTCTTATATATTTAAATCTCATAGTGATACATATTATTGGAATTTTGTATGCATAAAGTGCATGATGTGATATTTACATAACATCTTTCATGTATTTCAGTAGGGTCAAGGTTCAAGGGTTTTTCGACCTGTTGAATGTTCTGAAACTTCTCACGGTGTGATTAATCATCGTCCTCTCGGTGGAAGCTTGCTCTGTGCCTGCCTTCCTAGCTCAAAACGATGTAATTAATCAGAATTAGTTACACCATTGCGCCAGAGCCTCTGTCGCCTTACTTCCAGATGTTCTTTTCCAGACTTTGCGGTCAGCTCTCTTCATACACCTTCTAGCTTATATAGAATCCAAGCTTGTCATCTGTCCTGAGGTTCTGAGGGACCATTGTAGGTGTCAGACAGGTAATGCCTGATTGCATGTTCGGGTATTATATTAATAGCATGTTCTAGATAATAGTATGTTCTAGGTGTAACACTGGAAATACCAGGAAGCATGTACTTTGTGCTCCAGTTTCACACTCATGAAACCAATAAATGTTCTAGGTGTCACATTGGTACTCCTGATAATCTTCCAGGGCCTCATCAGAAACCATTTGGAGAATGTTCTGAGTCATTTTCCAAGTGCACTTCCAAGTAAAAGTGAAGGGGGAAATAATAGTTATTACTTTACTCATCCTCATGGGGAAATCTGTAGTTTTCACATTTCCCATGTATAGCTCTCCTAGTTGAGAGCCAAGGGTCAGTACACAAGGTCAGCCCGTGTCCCCTGGAGCAATCAGGGTTAAAGGCCTTGCTTAAGGGCCCAATAGTGATATAGACACTTTTGTAGGCTGTGGGATTTGAACCTGCAACCTTTCTGTCACGGCCACAGACACCTATCCCACAGGGGCACATTACCACCTCACAAGCCCTCACTCACTATATATTTTTGCCTAAAGAGAATGACGTAACAGAAGAGGAAGTGGGATAAATCAGTCACTTACTAATAGGAAATAATAATCCCACCTATTGTTGGTTCGAGTCTTCATTTATCCCATCACTATTCTATACCATGTTGCTCATGTTTATAACAGAAACCATCAGCTGGTCTGTAGGTCACGGCATCCAAACTACCTACCTGAAATAATCTGCACATGCAAGATAAAGACATACTGAAGTGTGAAGGGTCGAAACACATTATTCTGGGTCAGCGGTTCTTTCAGACATTAATGTTCTCTTCTCCTATCATTACATTACCTAACTAAGCGGACAAAATATGTTTGGTTGACTGCTTTGTGTTTTTCTCTCCCTGTAACAAGATCATTATCTAAGAGATCCACTTATTCACCATATCAAGATTGTTACAGAATTGTAGATTCTGACCTGTAATATTGCACGTAAATGCATCAAACTCAGTGTTATTAAAGCACCAAACTAATCTCGGCTGCAGCTCTAGAAATTCAGATCTTCTTATTACAGCGGATGCATAAAACATCACATTGCTCCGCCCTTTATTGAGTTTGGACGTTGAACATGGAGGAAATTTCTTGTGAGAGGAGTGTGCAGAAAACCAAATATAAAGAATGTTTCAGTCCCGCAGCGATGCCCGCCACAAATCAAAGGGTCCCCCTGGAATTTCAGATCTGCTTTCAGGAGCGCTGGCCCGCCCCATTGGGCTGGCTCCATGTTCAGTTAGCCGCTGGTCCCGTCTGGAAAAGCCTTCATCCCCAGGGTTCTGGAGGTGACTTAAGAGTCTCACAGTTATGCATCCATTACATTCTCATTACACCACTTTGCTTATTTTTTATCCATTTATACAGCTGGATAGGCCTGGAAAAAATCAGGACATGTGCCATACTCAGAGTTACTGCAGAAGGGCCCCCACCCTGGGATTTGAGTCAACATCCTTCAGGCTACAATGCCATATTCTTCAACACCGCGCCGCCTACTGGTCACTTGAGTGAATAGAATTCAGCGGTTTTACTGTCTTTCATCAATACATTTTCTCTGCTGTATTTTTACTGAAGTCCAGTTCAACATGCTACCTGAGTCTAAAAAGTAAGACAAACACCAGAGATTTGAACCTTTTTCGTCGAGTCCAGTTTATATCCTTAATGATTGTACCTACTCTGTTATCGATTTTTAGTAACCCTAAGAAGGTTTTTTGTGAGGGGGAAAACGTTTTTGTTTATTTATCCTGGTAGAAGGGACAATGTTGTCATGGGTCACTCGATGACCTCTTGTTCTGCTGTGACTTGCCTTGTTTTTCTTTTGCCCCCCCTTCCATTTTCTTTTCACGTCTACATTCTCTGCAACTCTTTCTGGGTGTGGAATCCATGGACACAGGAACGTAAGAAACGCATACATACACACACACCCTGGATGTTCAGGTTCAGTCCTCAGCAACTGTGAGGTGACCTCTGCTTGTTACTGTGGATGGCTTTTTATGGGCAGAGCTTAGGGGAGGAGGGGCGGTTCTTTGTGGTCAAAGTCACACGCATGAGCTTCCTCTACCAAAACAATGCTTGAGTACAGAGGGAAATGTGAAGGTGACAAGCAAAGTAATGGAACAGGACCAGGAACAGCGACTTTGCTGCTGGCTGTAAGAATTTTCCCAAGTGTTAATCCCTACAAGCAATTAGAGTTCCTCTAAGACCAATAAACGGTCTGGAATCAATTACCTCCAGAGAATCAAAGGAGCTATGGCAGGTCACTGCTGCCCATGTTAGGACAGAATCCTCCAATGCAGGAGTTTACAGAGTCCCCCAACCTCACGCCACTTTACTCACTTGCTGTCAGAAAATCCCCCAATCCCTGGCCACTTTATTCATTTGCTGCCAAATTGTCCCTCACTCCCAGACCACTTTGCTCATTGGCCAGAAGAAAGACCCCCCCAATCCCAGAACACATTATTAACTGATTGTACGAAACTCTTCCATTCTCAGAATGTTTCACTCACTCACCAGTCTACAATTTGTTAAACTTCCCTTAAATACATAAGGCAGCATATTTCAAGATGTAGGAGTGAATAAATACAGTATGGAAACAAGGTGGAGAATATGCATTGGTATGTCTTTCACAGTATCAGATCTTCATCCTTCATCCTCCACTGATGGGCCACATGCATGCCTTTGTTCCATATACAGTCAATTTATCTTCATGACCATAAACAGGCAGGATATGCATTAGCACATGTGTATGTGTGCGTGTGTGTGTGGACATGTTAACTATCACATTGTAGGGACACAATGTCCCCTGGAGGAATGAAAACCTGTTACTTTCTACCTATAGAAACTTTATAAATGAAATGTCCCATCAATGTTATAAAGACACAACTCTCTGTGTGTGTGAGAGAGAGATTGTTTGCTCAGCTGGCATCCTCACTATTATATGATATGTCTTTAATAAACATAGTACTATTGACTTACTCACTATGTTTACTTTTATGTATCCCGATCCATGACCATCATCACAAAAATGTCTTCTTTACTGTTAGCTCAATGCCGTGAAACTCAATAGTGACTAGTGCCTGGATATCCCACATACCACAAACTGGGGCTGAAGGTACCGAATGATTTTTACCACTGGATAAATTCAAATGGGACGCCAAGAGCATAATTCAGGGTCCATAGGCCAGTGACAGTATGACCAAATCTAACTGGATATGGAATGAAAAAATGTTCAGAGACTCAATGTCAAATATGCAAACACATAAACCTTCCCAGCACTATGTGGAGAAAAACTTTATAACGAGAATCTTTTACGAAAGTAATACATAAATATGTATTATTTTTCTTGCATAGAAATGCTTTCAATTCAGAAAAGGCATAATTCACCATGTCCTATAGCAGGGTGTGTGTATTTTTGTGTGTGTCTGTGTGTGTATCTACCATGTTAATATTATGTTGTGGGGACAAAATGTCCCCAAGAGGTAATAAAAACCTAATATCTTTACCTTGTGTGGACAATTAGGGGAAAACTTAATTTGATTAAAAAAAAATGTGAATGCAATCAAGAAAACAAAACAGCCAAAAGTATTGTGTTTTGTTGGGTTAATTATGGTTAGGATTAGGGCTGGGTTAGGCTTAGGTTTGTCATAGTTAGAATTAGGGTTAGGCCAATAGAAATGAATGGAATGTCCCCACAAGGTTATAAATACAAACGTATGTGTGTGTGTCTGTGTAATATATTATTCTTTGGAATGAATATTAAGTTATTCATAAAGTGTGTATACTACACAAAACCTTGTATGCAAATAAGCACATATATAAAATAATGACTGCATGCACTAGCTTGCACTATAAAATAAATGCTTAACAGTTGGGGATTAAAACCATAAATTTCCGACAAGCAATTTGGAACGGCTGTGTTATTTGTAACGCCTGCTGACATGTTGATGGGGGGTGGGGGGGGAGAGACGAAACAGCTATCTGAGGACCAAATGAAAATGAACGACTTCCCCACATTTCGCTAAACAGAGCGATCCTTCACCACCGCAGGGAAGAACGACGGTAAGGACCGTCAGGCAGATATTAGCTCACGCTGAAGATGAGCTCGCGGTCGAGTAACACATGGCGGGCTTCTGCGCCTTTGTCTGCCCATTCATCATGCTGGAGCGAGATGCTTAGTCCAATATATCATCTTCCACTGCACAAGGAGCACTTTTTGCGGAAACGGTTTAATTGGATCTGCGGAGAGATAGAAGACACGTCTGCCATCAAACACTGTCCAAAGAGAAAGATAAAAAAATAAAGAAGGAGATCATCAGCAAACTGATGCAGTTGCAGATCCTTCTTGGGTGCTGAGCCTTTGCAAGGGGAAAAAAGTAGAGAAGGGCCAGGCAAAATCTAAGATTTGTGAAAATTTTTGGACTTGGCTCCCGGCTAGTCAAGAGCTCAAACAGAGGTACGCTGTTGACAGTTTGACAGAAACTGTTTGGGAACTCCTCCTTGTGGCAAACTGCTTAAACTCATTTCTTTTAGTCATTTACACAGCGTGCAGATTAAATTTCCAAAATATATCCTTGTAGTCCAATTTCTGCACATCCGAGAAGACGTCCACTTGTAACGCTTATTAACTGGCTCCAATGCATGCCTCTGTAAGTAGAAGTCCCAGGAGGATAAGAAACAACCTCGCATCACTCTTCCTCCTTGGTTCAAGTCAGTCAATGGCACCGATTATCTTGGACAGGAAATATTGCAGAGGACAACCCCAGGACAACCTATGAGTCTGTTTTGCAAAAGAGCTAAACTTCAAAATTTCAGCAAAAAATTGATGTTTTTATGATATTTTAGTATACTTTGCAATTATTTCATAATAGAGTCACTTAATAACAGCATAATATACATATACTAAGTGGGGCAAAGTCATGTAATGAGCACCTTCATTAGAGTGACTAGGTTTTATCACCTGTTCTGTCTTACTCTCCGCAGTAGCAAATGTGCTCAGACGCTGATACAGGATGCCACACCCTGCTGTAGCCGTTCTGGGACCCGACACCTCTTTTGTTTTCCAGTGTGCTTTGCATTGTCCTGATGCAGAGACGGCTGTCTTCTTTCCGTTCCTCTCCGCTGCTTTTGTTCGACCTGTCTCCACTCCCATCCAAAAATAAAGGCCCTTTTCGATCCTCCCATTCCTGTCTCATGTGGTTCTGTTCACTGGTCTGCCTGGGGCAGGTCTTACATACATTTAAATAATAAATTGTACAAATACGCATGTCGTTGCCTGTCAATATTAATGCAAGCAGGAAACTTATCATGACTGGCTGTAAATCAAATAAATGTTACATTTAGGTTTGTGTTGTTTGGCCAACTGTTATTCTATGTTACCATTTATCTGACTTCCTGTCAAATAATGCTCTAAATGAGCGTGAGATGCTCGGTTCCGCTGTGATTTGAAGACAGGAACATCCACGTAAATGAGCGGGTGATGCTGCTCTGACAAGGCAGCCAGTTTCCAGCTAAGGATTTTTTCAGGTCTGCATCACCTTCTCAACTTTTCACATTTTGGCAAACATCATATAAATCAAAACCGTGGGGCTCGTCGCAAAACGGGAAGATCCGTGGAGATTACTTTCCCTGTGTTTTAGACTCAGATACAGATTCAAATCCTTTCTTTGTCTGGAACCAAACCCACAAGCGGGAGTTTTATTTAAGCAACGAATACTATTTACTTCAAATTACTTGTTTTTCTTTGTCTTTCTCACATATTTGCTCTGCTAAAAAAAAAAAACAGATACTATGCGAGACGGTTCTCATGTATTCCACTTGGGATGGAAATCCACTGAGTACACAAATGTTTTCAATATCCCTTCTTCTGATCTCTGCCTGCAATGGGCTGGCACACTTGCTGCCTGGGACATGGTGGGTAAGCTAAGGGCGGATTGAGGGGGAAGCGGGAGCCATTAAGCTATGGCTCTTTAGTCTCTACCCTCACGCGGATGTCCACCTTGTTGATCCCAGTATCTTTCCCCTGCACCGGCCTCCCAGGAGGGCAAAACTAAAGGTAGAAAATAGAACGAAGCTCCATTTCCTCATCGATTTTGGATCCGACCTTCTTGCGACCCTGGTCCCCCTTTTGGGGACGGGTAAGCCAATCCCCCACTGGGAGAGGGCTGGCGGCAAAAGAGGTGGATGAGTCGCCTCAGGAGAAGTTGAACAAAAAGGAAATTTATTCTCTCGTTATTTTCCCACAGTGTCGGTGCTAACACTATTTCTACTATTGTTTTGAATTTGAGCAGCCTAGGAAAAAGACACGTGAAGGTGCAAAATGCGATGATGCAATAATGATAATTGTGAATACAAAATAAAAAGCATGGTTTGGTCCCCTTGACAACATCTCTGGGGTGTTGTTCCCTGTTTCTCGGGTGCTACTGTGCCAAACGTTCAGCGGCGCAGAGGCTAACCCAAATGGCAGCAGATGATAATGCTACGACCCACTCGGGTCAGATTGACCCAGGATAGCTGGAAAGTTTCTTACTCCTGTGGATACTTGACAATTGTTCTGGTTTAAAGTCATTCAAGATGTGAAGACATTTCAAAGGATGTCAGAGAAACCTACAAAAGGCTTCACCAAATTTCCTGTTCATTACAAAAATAAGTACTAAGCACAGCGGTATGACTGATGTGCTGGAACAACAAAAGGATATTAATAATGGGTTTCGTTTGTACTCCTTTTTTCATGTCAACAGCACTTTGCATGTTTTCAGGGGGAAACCAAAATACAAGCCTTGGCACTGAAGAGCAATCATTTTTCGGTGAAGTGACAAGGAATTATTAAGCGAGTAAATATTTTGCCATTTTCATTCATTTTGCATTGATCTACCATAACCTACTCAGACACCCTCCCACCCCCCACCCCCCTGTAAGTACAGTAACATGGACTGGGAGGGGTGTCGGTCATTGGGTTAGAGAGATGAGTCTGGAAGGACGGCGAGTCAGTGATTAAGGATGTGAATAAGGTATGATCCAGTCCAAACGTCTGCAGCGTTGATCCCCCGCCCGTCCCTGCCTGCTCCACCCCGACTACGTGCACATCTGGTCTAGGATCTGTCTCGTTATCAGTGTCATAAACTTCCCGTAGGGGAGCTGAGCCGTTCTGCTGAGGCACACGGTCTGTGATGAATGAGACAGGCTCGTTTGGCTTCAGAGAACATTACGGGTTATAATTAGATGGAGGCATTTGTCCAAAAAAAAGTTATGGAAAAGTTGAATTTACTACTGAAATGAAATAGGCTGCCCATTGTTCCCAATATGAAACTTGAACTGGCTGGTCTATACGGTACTGGTTGTTTTAATAGCAGTGTGGAGGAATGGAGTTAACCATCGGTAGCCTAGCGATCGGTGGCCTGTAGCAGACATTATCTGAAAATGTGGCTTATTTTTTGTGATAAATTGCTTGAAAATTATCGTAGAGCACGTGTCAACGCTGCTTCATAAAGGGGCATCACTGATCACCAAAGTATGCTTCGGCAAAGTGCCTGGGTTTTGACCTCTTCAAGGACGAGCCATCAGCAATGGCCGCATCTTTCTACAACCAGAGGAGATGCCCTGTCGGTGGATCCTGCCCCATTTTGCCAGATCTGAGTTGGATTAGTCGCTGGGAGAAAATGGAGCCGGTCACTCTCCGTGCCTTGGCTCTGAGCCATGTACCCCGTTGCAGGGTTGTGGGTGGAAACTTAGCCTCCAGCTGCATGCTAACATCCCTCCTCATGAAGAAATTCAATCTTTCATATTAGTTGTCCAGAGACTTTGGAACAACATACCTAAAGGTCATTTATTAATATAAGGAGATAAAGGTTATGTTTATTTGTGTTTTAATAGCGTATCTCAGTTTGTATTGTGTCCATAAATGTTTGTTTAATTTAGTGTAAATTTATGCATGATAACGTGTTTTGGACCGTGTTTTGGAGTTGAATGTTGGAATGGTTTCAACTTGCTCATGTGTCATGGTGCGATGAGAAACTTTTGCCCGGTTATGTGTGACAGTAGCCTGCCTTTGGACCAGTGCCCACTCGGGGTCTCATTTCAGGTGAGGTCTCCGACTTTTGCTCACAACAATGTCTGAGGCACTAAGAAAAGCAAGAGCCTAACACCAGAACACACCCAGTAATTTAGCCTGCTGCCCACACCTCAGACACTTCAGAGACCAAATTACAGATTTAAAGTCACGCTCATATATTAAGCTCACTGCTTATTGTTGAAAAAACTGTCAGCAGACTGCTGGTGTGGGAGGAGCTGTCTTAATTTGAATCTCAAAATGTCCTATTTTCACACCAGTAATTTCTTTATGTCCGCCAGTCGTCTATGATGAACATATCGATCCTCAAATTAACTTCAGCATCATAGGTGACAGCTGATCGTTTCTGACCTATAGATCATAGTTGTCATGCCCACAGCATGTTATTGTTTTTTCTAAGGACTGAAGGAGAGTGGTAAGGTTTAGCATTGCATTGCAGATCTGTTTTATAATACAGATAATGTTTTACTACACTTTTCAACTTACGTTTGTTGTCCTAAGGCAGAGCATGCACTTAAAATTTCTTGTCCATGTGACACATTATTTATGCTGCTACGTGTGTGTGTGTGTGTGTGTGTGTGTGTGTGTGTGTGTGTGTGTGTGTGTGTGTGTGTGTGTGTGTCACATGATCACGATGATGGAGGCCCCTTCTTCGTACCAGCATTTTTCCAGGAGTGTAAGGGAGTGATGTGCATAAATGGATTTTTATGCGACAATAGAGGGCCCTCAGACCAGGACTGTGCTTGACCCTGAGACAAAAGGAAAGCTGTAGTTTACTGCAGTGGCACTGTGGTAGGATTTGGAGGAGAACTGATAGCTCTATCGCTCTGATCACAGCCTGACACAGGAACTGGGTGGTTTCAAAGGCAGGTTATTAGCAGCGCTATCACCCTGGTATCAGCGTGGCATCACAGTGCTATCAGCCTGGTATCAGCGTGGCATCACAGTGCTATCAGCCTGGTATCAACGTGGCATCACAGTGCTATCAGCCTGATATCAGCGTGGCATCACAGTGCTATCAGCCTGGTATCAGCGTGGCATCACAGTGCTATCAGCCTGATATCAGCGTGGCATCACAGTGCTATCAGCCTGGTATAAGCGTGGCATCACAGTGCTATCAGCCTGATATCAGCGTGGCATCACAGTGCTATCAACCTGGTATCAGCGTGGCATCACAGTGCTATCAGCCTGGTATCAGCGTGGCATCACAGTGCTATCAGCCTGATATCAGCGTGG
>JAACJT020000064.1:13318526-13329236 GCA_009936485.2 Gymnarchus niloticus | reverse complement strand
CATCACAGTGCTATCAGCCTGGTATCAGCATGGCATCACAGTGCCATCAGCCTGATATCAGTGTGCCATCAAAGTAACATCACCGTGCCATCAACCTGGCACTATTGTGCCATAAGAGTGTCATCAGCTGGGCATTAGTATGTCATCAGTTTTGGCTTTCATCTGACTGGTCAGCAGCACAAACTGGCCAGGAAACAAACAAAAAAGCTAACTGCATTTTGAAAAACCTGATGCCATTTTGACCTGTAGAACCTCCATTCATCCATTATAATGGCAATAATTTCATAACTGTTCACTTGTATCTGCACTTCTCCTTCACAGACCTGCCCCCAACTTTATTATCATCCTTTCCCTCAGGGTCCCGCCTCCTTGGATGTCATTTTCCACCCAAAGAGCTTACACAGCTGTAAATATACCCCAGCCAGCAGTAAAGGAGAAACCACTAACAATAGAGTGGCCCCACACAGTACGAGCCAATCCTGAGTGGACCCAGAAGACTCGTTCTGTAGCAGCTCTGTGAGATATGATCCAAGTCTCTATTTGGATCGTAGCCCTCTCCAGAACTCTTGCTAGAAGTTTCAGTGGTTTGAGTTCAATTACTTGCCTTTATTCCCCTTTTTCTTAATAAAGAAAAAAAACATCTATTCCACTGCAGTCGCGTCATAATGAGAAGCTTAATTGCCTCCCATTGTCAGGGCAAATTAGATCAAGATTTTCAGTCAGCACGTTTTTTAAGATTCCACCTCAGCCCGGTTTCCCGTCGTCTTCCCATCTGCTCCCTCACAGCCGGATCTGTTCCATCCAATCAGATGTGGCACTTTCGGCTGCAGAAAATCACATTTAGAAACTAAAATAAGAAGTCCCAGGATCTGTCAGAGGTCAAGGTGTCCTGCTACTAGCAGCCCAATCCGTGAGGTACAGGGCATCTCCACCTGTCACTAACAAACACAGAAAGACATGCTCCTGGGGTAGAGTAGAGAAATGTTTGTAGAAACACGGCAGGTCACAGAGCTGTGTCTGTGCGTTTTGTGTGAGTGCAAATGCTGGATCAGGCTGACGGTGCGCAATACTTATCTTTCTGTCTGGCGTAGCTTGCTGTGGCTGTTGCTAAGTAATCATGAGGAACAGTCACTCTTCGATGCAACTGCGCTTGAAAAACACCTCGAGATTAAGGCCATCGAAAACAAGAAAGCTAGAATAAGAATGCATTTGAGCGGGACTGGTATTAATAATGTGATGAGATGGTGGGATGGGGTCCAGTCTTAAGCCCCTCTGCACACCTGTAACTGATGACTTATTGATAAGGTTACAAAGCAAGGTTGTCTTTTCCAGGAGGAGAGAGACACAAGACTACATTCCAGCTCTTGCTCTGATTCTTGCAGGACAAGCTGACCTGAGAGCTCTTCTTCTCTCCCAGCGTGTTGCATCTTAATAAACTCTCTGTTCCACTTGCTGTTCCGGTGTAATCCCAATCTGTTTGCTGTCCCCACAGACGGAGATGGTCTTTTAGATGTAACCCTTAGTTACTGATAGAATTCCCCCTCTTACTGCACCTGGAAGCCTACACTTGTGACCTGTGACATTTAGGCCTCCTGTGGTCTGAATTGCTGGCATTTAAAGGACAGTAAATTTGGTGGCTTCTCTGCTGGCAATAAACTCTTCTTTGTGTCTTGTTTGCGATGTTCTGCCTCCATCCCATTGTTCTGTGATTTATCCTCTCAGCTCCTGAGATTGGGGCTCCAAAGATCCCCGATGCAACCATCGGAGTGGGTGATCCCCACAGATACACAAAGAGGCACGTTATTTTTTATCAGATAATTTATTCACTCTTCAAAATTCAGTTTATTTTCTTTATTTCCCCAAGGTGAATTGCACAGCACACAGAAATGTATTGTACCCACCACCATGCCTGTGGACTAAAGCACCCCATTGTTACCCAAAATGCACCTGACTGGTAAAATCTGGCAGTTCTTCTGCATGACTATGAGTGACATCTCCCTGTATGCATAGTCTTTATTAATGTTTGGTCTGCTGTCTTGGAAAGCACGTATCACAAATCCCTTGGGTCAAGACCATCTGACGCACTGACAGTGATAATAAATGATATAAAATTTTATTAAAGGAAGCTCAAAGGAGGTGCATATGAGAGATAATTTAAAAAAAACCTCAGGAGGTCCACATTATAGACTCGCATCTCCTGGAATACAGGCTTGCATGTTTTTCCAGTATTTGCATAGGTTTCCTCCAGGAATTCTACTGCTCTCCTAAATTTTCTACTGGAGAAAGAGCACAAGAAAACATGATTAAACAATCAATGAGTCACCTGAGAAATGATCCAAGTTTTAAACTGGGCTAAAAGAAGAAACAGTTATAGTTTATTGCAGTTTCACTACCTAGTATCAGGTGTCCTGAGATCAACTGAGTCTTCTCCAAGAACCTGCTGAGATCTGTTCCTCACATCCAGCTGAGCTTTCTCTGTTATTTTCAAGGATGATTCCTCATGAGGCTGAAAACAGAAATTGTCATCTTCGTGCCGCAGTGATTCAATTCCTATCTTCCGGAAAACAGAATGGGGAAAGGAGACATCTTCCTCTAGGGGATGCCAAAGGTATCATAAAGGTATTTATAAGTTACTTAATGCAAGATGGTGAAAGATTATATCAGAAATACAGGCAGTGATCCTCCGCTACCATCCCAGAGAAGTAAAAAGCAAAACGATAATTGTGACATTGTAGATTGCTTCACTTGTCTCTGTATGTTATCTGTTCCCACCTGACTCCGATGTCTCGCTGCCTTATGGAGACCTTGGGCCGTGCACTTGTAACGTGATGCCAAATGGAGGAAAGCATGAGGTCAGCATAAGGAAGCAGTTATTCTGTAGTAATGAAGTCAACATCGAGGGCTTCACACGGAGTACCTTTGGTGTCATACCAAGTCGGGTTTAGGGTAAGCATTTGTCTGTCAGCTGCTGGTTTCCTAAATCTCCAGAGACGGAGCTTGTATAGGTGTGGATGCCAAATTCTTGAAGTCGCAGCCCTTGAGGGGTGCAGGACTGTCCGTTTTCATCCAGTCTCTTGTCCTTAATAGGTTTATTAAAGATGCTATTTAGACAGGACCCCCCTCCCCCCTGAAAGGCAAGCTGAGAACAATCCAGAAAGTGGCCCCTCAAGGACAAGAACAGGTTAGTACTGATGTCAGGGGTTAAGCTTTCCCCTTCTCTGATTCACATCTTGTGCTCCATTCCATTAGCATCGTCTAACAACCCAAGAGATGGCCTGATGTTTCACTGTAAGTCATCTTGATTCCTATGATGAAGAAGATCAAAGCTCATACTCCTGTTTCTGGATGCTCCCCATCATAACATCTGTGAGTGACCTCACCTCAATGAGGGGTGTTCCTGAATACCTTCACCATGGTAACGACAATCGATGGAGTCTCAGAAAATGGGTGAGGTTGACTCAGGAGTTACTCCACTGAGCTTTCCCACTCCAAAAAAAAAAGATTATAATAAAAATTTGGATCCTAGACACATTGTGCTCAATTTATAATCTGTCAAACTTAATCTTAGGCTGAGGGTTTGAAAAGGGCCATGATGGTGACGAAGTCGGTCACTGTCTGTCTGCGATGATGATAGGGCCAGGAGATGAACTAGGCCAACTGCTGATTGGCAGGTGGGGCGGGCCAAAAGGGAGGCGGCCTTCCTTGGAGTCCTGACCTTGTCAGCCGGATGGGGGCGGGGGAATTAGATCCCAGTCTGGATCCCTATTGGAATGACGGTGCTTTCGGCACGGCCCGGGAGTCTCCGGGGAATCTTGGAAAACATGAGCCATAAAAATGCTGCATTAAAAAGGGGATATGGGGACTAAAGCTCATTAATTTACACTATTTTATTGATGGGTTTTAAATGAAATTGAGAAAAAAAGCTAGCTATAATTAGGAATGAATTACCATGTCTGAATCTATACTCTCTGTATAATTTATTTACTTAGCAGACCTTGTTACGCCAGACAATATTTATAACTTACAAATTTGTTTTAATTGAGTCTTACATCTGAGTCTTTAATCGAGTTGCAGATCTGAACCTGCACCATTGTGGTTGGATGTTCAGCCATTATACCGCTTGGTTCACAATCAATGCCAACCTGTCTCCGTTCCTCCATCACACCGAAATGCCGTAGCATCCCAAATGGGAAAGCTACACGAAACGGAACTTCCTGCAGAGTCACATCTGCTTCATTTGACGTACCTTTTTGGCAACCCTGCTAGAACCGTGACGACCTGCCAGTGCCGTTTCTTCAGGAAACCTTCTATAACACCCATGTCACATGGGGGCTAATTAAAACCGGAAGTCCTGGGTACTGTAGATACCAAGCAGCCCGCGTTATTTGTGGCTCAGTCATGCTGCTCCAGGAGCATTAAACTTTGCACCCATCTTGTCAACTAGAGTCTGGTTTGACGTCTTAAGTCTTGATCTAATAGTCTATTGTGTCTGTATGGTCTCTCAGTCCTGTCCGGTCTGTCTTCTATCAGTGTTTGAAGTTTTGGATTTTTAGTCTGTTTGCTTTTGTCTTTCAGTACCCGAGTCTCAAGTTTCTGGTGGTGTTCTGTCCAATGGGTGTAGGGACTATTGGACAGAAAATCTGGCAGTTTCAGCAACAAGGTCCATTTCAGGGTCCTTTGTGTTATATTCAATCAAAAAAAACATAAAAACCAGTTTCAGAAACCCATGAATCTGCTTCATTCTGTATTTTTACAGACACAGATTTTTAAAGTGTCTCTACTCTTGTCTTTTTCATTTTTTTAAGCCAACCTTTGTGACAATGCTCCTTTTCGAAGGAGCTACATAAATGAAAATGAATTGAAATTGGTTATGCTATCAGGGAATAAAGTCCTTCATCAGTGACTAAATATATCTTTTCTAAGGGCAGCAAAGTACAATAGTCCATCCATCTTCTAATCACTTATCCCTGTCAGGGTTATACACAAGTACAATCATTTTTGCTTGACTTTTACAACTTATTTTATAAACGGCCAAAAGATACAAGTTTTCCTCCATTTCTACCTTAGATAGCACAATCAGATAGCTGAGACTGCAATTGTGTGGCCCCAGGTAGAACTTTGTAGTTTTCAATATCCTTTCCGTTTATTCTTTTTCCAATTAAAATTCTGTTGTCTGCACAGAGAATGTGTTTTTTATTTTTAAATGAGCGCACTGACAGACAAGACCAGCCATTTGGTTTGGTTCTTCAGAGTGTCATGGATAACAAATAACGCTTCCTCTTGGTCTGCATGCATCTCCGCCATCCTCTAAAGCTAATAAAGAATTGCAATCCATATCTGGGCTGTTAAGGAGGTCTTCAGCTCATTTTCAGCCTGACCCAGTTCTGGGAACTGGGAAACTGGGTGGTTTTGTTCGAAAGGATATATATCACTGTCCTTTCCACAATGTCACTGAAGCCAGCGGAGTCAGCAGAGGTCTTGTGGAGCCAATAAAATCATGCGGGCTTCCTGAAACTCCACGCTCTGCCCAGCTTGTGTTTCAGGCCCTCACGTCTGTGCTGAGAGCATGATGGGATATGTGGTCATGGTGGCAGGGGAAGGTATGTGGTGGAAATAGGCAGAGGAGGGACCTGGTCTTCATAACGGTAGCTGTGGATTGGATACAGGCCCTGTGAGAGTTCTCCTGGGCCATGCGCCTTCTCCACTGGAATATAGTGGTGAAGGCAGCCATGCATGTGTTGGAACAGGACAATGTGCGTTCCACAAGCCCTCCCACTTATCTGGAGGTCAGCGATGGTAATCTTGTCACCTCTCAGGCTGCTCCCTCAAAGTTTGGGTAGATCCTCTCAGATGATTTTGCTCTTCACCCGCCGGACAGCGGACTACGTAAGACAGTGACCTGGAGGAGCAAATGGTTAAAAAATCAGGAAAACGACAGTCCCCTGCCCCCTCGGGAAGGCGTTTTGAAACACGTGTCGGCGTTTCGACAGCTTAGCCTGGCTCGTTGAAAAACACGTGATCGGTAAGTCCATTTCCCAAAGAATGTGACCGCGAGCACAAACCAAATGATAAACTGCATCGCAGCTATGCATTTTTTTTTTCATTGCCTGTGTTGTAGGAAGTTAAGATTCCTTTGGTATTAATAACTGATGTCTTTGTGCTCAGGGAAATGATGCAAATATTACATTACAGTAGAAGCAAAGGAGTCAAGGTCAATTTTACATGTGGAGCAGCAAAAACTCATATAGACAGATGAGCATCTCCATGATCTTACACAGACTGGCTGATATGATTCTTTCCATTATTGTGTAGATTATAATCATTTTTAAGCAATATTTTAATGAGAAGGTAATCCATCCATCCACCCAAGAAAAGAAGCAAACAATCATAGCAGTAGATCTGTTTTCTGAAGTAAATGTACAGTGTACAATATATATTTTAAATATTTTCTATCCTAGTTCTGCTAACAATGCAGTGTTTCAGGCAGCTGCTAAGGAAATCACTTTAATGCCCCCAGAGGTCAGTTACAGGGTTAAAAGCATGGTGTATTTTTGACAGAATTTACATAGTGAATTTTATTGACGAGCCTTGCAGCTTTTCTGTGTCCATCCCCACTTCAAAATTAGCACGCGGCAGGTTTGTCGATAGCGTGCCGAACTGTCATTTTCACTCAGGATGAGGTGTCCAAAAAGCCTTGACCAAAATGACTCCATAAACCATTTTTCGGGCCGCTCACCTGAAGGCCCCCAGGACCTCCTGTATAAATCAGCCCTCTGTTTAGAACGGGGCACCACATTCTGTGTAAACTGTGAGCCCTTCCCGGCAACTGAAACAGCCCTGCAGATAAGGTCCACGTCTCCCGCGCTAAACAGCTCCTTCACATGTGAGATGAACTCAGAAACAGCGGGAGAAATAATATAATAATATATTTTTCACTCTCCGCTACTTCATTTAACGACTTGTGTATCCGACTTTGGTAGCGCCCTACCAATGTGGAGCTATCTGTTATGATTATTTACATTTGATATGACAATATAATTTTACGCTACAGTGACGCATCCTGTACTTGAATATCCTACAGCCGAGGAACATTAACATAATGACAGCATGTAGGCAAGAACATAATCACAGCTTTGGGGAATTTACATTATTACAGAACAGCAGCAGTGACTGGACGAACCAGTAAACCCAGTTCTGTTTAATCCCGCCGTGTCTTGTCCAGCACCGTCTGCCATCATTCTTCACATTGAAGAGAAGCCCGGCTGATTTTTCACGACATATTTCTTCAATCACGGCAGAGGGAAATGGGCTGTGGCAAACACTCAGCCACAAAGGCTGAACCACGTCCAAGAGCCGTCTTGATGAAGCTAAGAAGCCAGGTGCAAGTGCCTCGTGGCCACCCTCGCCGCGGCGACGGCTACGAGAGTTGTAATTCAATAATCCCCTCATCTAAGTCAGACTCTCGGACTTCTGAGAACCGAGTGACGGTCTATCAGAACTGGAATCGCTGCCGTTATGAGGCAGGAGATTGGTCAGGGTTAAAGTTTCATTTTGGTCTGTGGCTGCTTTTAGCATTATGCTGATTGGTTGGGATGAACCATCTTGAAACCAGCCTGTGGCAGTTTTAGTGGAGAAGACATAAAGACAGAGACATACGCATATTTACATTGCTGTCTTTGAGAGAGCTTTCTTAATAAAAGATGGTAGATGATGTTTGTTTTTTGTCGATATCCTCACAGTGTCTTCTGCTTTTCACGATCTACTACTCTTGTGGAGATGATCTTACAAAAATACACACAATTAGACAATGCAGTGTCATAACCAAGGAGCATCACGCACCACCAACACACACGTGTTTGTCAGAAGAGGCTGCAGAAAATCAACTCTGTCGTTGCAGTTAGGGGCTGAGGCTTGGAAGAGGAACTGTCACTCAGACTCAGACCTTTGCAGGATGAATTTGGGCTGCTGGGCCTTCTTGTGGAAACAAGGCCTCGCCGTACGCATGTTCCATAGGCCATGTCTGAAATTGCGTTTATAGACCTTCGCATTTGGAAGGGGGGGGGGGCTTCCTGAGGCCTTGAGGAGGTCCACGGTTTCATATTTAGGGAATATTCCCACTGGCGAAGGTTCAGGCTATAAATTGTGTCTAATGGAGCTGACGTCATCGGGGCACTCCACCACACCAGTAGGTTAAGGGGACCTGTAGAATGAATGTTTACCTGGAGCACCGAGACTTGCACCTGGGTGTATCACGCTCCCAGCTGTTGAAATCTGACCCCCCCACCCGACTTTTTACATGCCTGCTGAGCTTCTGTAAATGCAGAACATGGCTGGATGTTAGTGCTGAGCTGGTGAGTTTTATTGTTTTGTCTTTTTTGCAATGATCTCCATTTTTGCCAGTGAACACTGGTTCAACTCTCCTGCAGGATCTGAAGATTCTTCAAGCCCACCCAAGAAGGCTGTCTTTTGTTCTATAGCATCAGAACACCGATGACTCAAAGAGTAATGATTGCTGGAGGGTCGTTCTGTGTTAAAAGACCAAAATGATCAACAAAAAACAAGAAATGTTGGAAAAATACACGTCAATACATTCGCTGTTTTTTCCAGATACTTAGGTGTCCGGTGGAATGGAGACCAGTAGTGGATATTTGGCTAAAATTGTCTTGTAGGTAACCTTCTGACTGTCTTGGAATGGACACTTAACCAGAAAACCCTCATCACTAAAATAACCAGTTTTAGAAATGGACATAATGTTTGGATTATAACTGCTAGATGATTTCCCTTCAGTTGTACGTTTCCTGAAGTGTGACTGTTGTATCCACTGCCTTCTCAATGGTAACGGGCTTTCAGCAAAAGCTTGGGAAGCTGACCTTCTCTTCTCCAGGCATGGAGGAAGCTCTCATTTTGACACAACAGCGGAGATGTTATAGTCACAAAAACGTTTCAGCATGCATTTCCCACGTTTAATCCCCTCCATGAGAAATGTTGTCATAAAGGTGACCTCTCCCCTGAGGCTTTTGATTGACAAGCCGTGGGACAAATGCCACGACATTCCTTCAGTGTTGTCCAGCCCACTTTATACCTTCCAATACACAGAAGCGCTGCTATTTGTTCTGTATTGAATGCTTGTTTTCTTTTCACTTTCCCCCATCTTCCCAAACACCAAGGGGCAAATGCGCAAAAAAGTGTTCATTAACTTCCCACAGACATCCATATCCGCCACATACGCGAGGGGGGGCTCCTGACAACCTTGTGACGCTCAATGGCTCGTCTCCGGGATTGAAAATATTTAATGTCTCAATTTGCGTGCGCTTTCAAAAGCGCTGAGTTGCTTTATGTCGCCACGTTTGCCTCTGTATTTGCTCCTTTTATGTCAGGGAAAAGAGGGGCAATGTTTCAGGGTCCTTTTGTAGTCTTTATGTCCATCCAACTGGGCGTTAAGGTAGTCTTTGACTGACCTGAATCTATTTCCTCTGTACAAGCCCAGACCCAATAGAGGCTCGGGGAAACCGGGCTCATTTAAACCAGCTTCATTGTCCAAACAAACCCCAGCTCCATGTCCTTTCCTAAGCTTCTTCATATCTATTCAGATCTGACCTCTTTCATTAGGGACTGGTAGTTCATCTGATTTTACCCCCTCCCCACTGTCTTTCAAAGTACTAATTGAATGTATTGAGAAAAAAAGGATTTATTGTACGTACAGCTGGTTCGATTCCAATTCGGGGCTGCCAAGTGCATTTGGGAATTCCTGTAAGCTCGTCATATTCTGAGCTGATACCGTCTCTTCATTTCAACTGAATTTTAATTGCTTTTGGAAGGACAAGACAGGATCTCTCTGTCTGATAACTGCACTTCCTTAAATGATGCCTTCGAGTTTTTTTTTTTAAATAATTTGTCTTTATTCCATGTTAAATTTCATTTGAAATGCTATGTCTGGGATGTTTGTTGTTCTTAACCTGGTGCTTCTTGGTTCAAAGTGTTTCAGCTCTGGAAAGCAGACACGTGTGATCTTTTGAAAAGCTAGGCAGGATCTCTTCAAAGCAGAAAATGCATAAATACACACTGTACGGTACGGCAGTCTGAGGAACCATACATCCTTTGTGATGATCCTCACGACAATAGCTGACCCATCTCTGGGGCTGAACACAGCTTCAAGTGTGTCAAGATACAGCGTAGAGACCTCGACTGCTCGAAGCTCTCATGACAGGGATCAGCAGGGGAGCGCTTTGCCAAGTGAAGAATGTGTCCCCTAAAATCACTCCGGTCAACCTTGTTCTACTTCTTGACCAGTTTTTTTTTCATCTAGCAATTGCTTCGGAGAAAGTGCTCCTTCGTATAGGATTACCCATAAAACCCCTGCCTAAAGAAGGTCGTAAAAAAACACCCGATGTCCGATTAAAACCCAAGACAAAACAAAACCTCCGATTTCCGACTGGGGGGGGGGGGGGGGGATCGTTTATGGAGGTCGGAAGAGCGTGGTGGAGGGAAAGAGGGTAGATCTCGGCGGGCGCCGCATCATTGGCAGAGACAAGGTGGTCGGTCCTCATGGGCGGGGCGGCAGGCTGCCGGTATCCCCGGAGAGGCGGGGGATTGGGTTCGGTCACTAGGGCCGGGGTGGCAGGCTGCCGGTGTCGCCATTTGGGCCGGGACTAGGTGGTCGGTCCCTAAGGGCTGTGCGGCAGGCTGCCAGTATCCCCGCGTAGGCCGGGG